>CAHIKZ030001263.1:130000-257500 GCA_903632075.3 Acanthosepion pharaonis | reverse complement strand
CATATAATTCCATTTTTTTTCTATCATGGAGCTGAGGCTAATGGAATATTTTTTTCATATATATATATATATATATATATATATATGTGTGTGTGTGTGTGTGTGTGTGTGCGTATATATTTTTTTTTCTTTTAATGCATTTTTTAATGGAAAATATCTCAAGAGAAAAGAATCTAGCAGAATAACGGAAATTCTTGCCATGGAATGAATAAGCTAGTCTTAAAGACCATAACAAGTGTAATGAGTTTGATCCTCACTTGAAGCATCATACTTGTGACATTGTATTATACAAAACTAAGTTTACAAAATGTGAAAAGGAGATAAGAAGGAAAATGTTGAAGCTAAGCAAAGTATTAAAAAACAGGAAATATTCATTAGAAACAAAGAAAAGAGTAATGAACTGTTATGTAATATCAGTCCTACTATATGGCAGTGAATGTTGGACAATCCCATCATTTAATCAGAAAGAGATAATTGAAATTTATAGGTCACATAATGAGGAAAGAGGACTTAGAAATCTTGAAACCCACAGAACATATTGATGGCAATGGTTGGCAATCTTGCTGGTGACCCTTTAAATGTATATAAATACTTTTGAAATTGTGTGCCAGTAAGTCTGGAAGTGGTATTGGAATATTCCTTGATTGAATATGTTGTGAATTGTGGATTAGTAAATAGGATTGTACCTATTTACATATGTTATGTAAAAGAGATAAAAAGTATATAGTAAAGAAAGAGACAGGGAGAAAGTTGACTACTGATCATGTGTCGTAACAATACAATACAACATAATGATTATACTTTTTAGCAGAAATATATACACAGCTAACACTCAATGTTACTCAGCTGACTAAGCAGGTTTGCCAATCAGCTTTATGCTATCTATATGTGTTTGATTATTGTCCAGGGTTTTGTAATGTGGTTCTGTGATCTTTACAATGGTTAACAAATTTAGCAATGTGTCTGCATCTAATTTTGACTAATGCTCTGAAAATCTGTTACTAAAACCCTAAAAATACTTTTTTCATGCTATTGGGGAAATTTCTTTAGGCTGAACATATGTTTTTTTAATTGGCACAATTATTTCAAGGCTGGTCAAATGTTGGTTCAAGGTACGTATTTAGGGTAAGAAATCATTAGTAACATGTCAGAAAATGTAGAAAGATTTGTGAACTTAATCATGAAAACTGTTGTCAAACAATCCATCTACTTTCTTTTATGAATAGAGTCAGTCATGGATTCTGCCAAGAGTTGAGCAGTGATTAAACTGCCTTGTAAGGGATGAATTATTTTTCACCCAGCAATTCTTATCTCATAGACAAAACATTGCAAGCATCTCACTACGCTATCATTATTACTATGGCAGATGTTTAGATGAAATTACATGCTTTAGCTCCACCAACTCAAACAGCCAGGATCCGACATGCCAATTTTCATGGTGGCAAATCCCCAATCCCTTCTGTTCATAAGGAGTAAGTTCCACTCAGCTTCTTCCTCAGAACTGTTACTTTATAGAATAAACTCCCAAGTGAATGCTTCCTTGACAACTACAATCTTATTTTCTTCAAGTCCAGAGTCAAACCACAAGGAAAGTTGGTTCTTCGTATCATGCCAGAAAGTTTTTCTTGTCTGAGTTCATCCTTCAAATCTATAAATCAACAATCCGTCCTTGCATGGAATATTCCTGTCATATATGGACTGGTGCTCCCACTGTACATCTCAAGGTTCCTGACAAAATCCAGAGACAAATATGCAATGTGATAGGTGCTGATCTGGCATCTAGTCTTTAATCGCTTTCCCACAGACATGTGGCTTCCCTCTGTCTCTTCTACAAGTATTTTCATGGCAATCATTCTGACAAGCTACTTACACTGATTCCCAGACTGTATAAATTAAAGTGAGCTACTAGGCTAGTATCTCGGTCCCACCCTTTCACTGTCAAAATGGTTAAATGTAACCGTCTCTTCTTCTCAAACAGTTTCTTCTCTCACACTTCCCATCTGTGGAACTTCCTTCCCCTTAATACTTACCCGATGACTATAATCTTCAAATATTCAAGTGTAATGTCAATTGACATCTGACACCCTGGGTTTGTTCTCTGTCCTTCTCTGGATGTTTTCTTCAAACATGCCTTTTAACTCTTGTTCTCAATCCTCTATAACCCCTTGTATGCTAGTAGCACTCTCACCTTGCTTGAGGTGAATTGCTTTTAAAAAAAACTAATATATATCCTACATGTTCTCATAATGCTTACTTCTTACTCCCTACTTTCCTCTCTGTTGTATAGTCAAACACTTAATGTAGCAAGATTAGAAGATTCCAATAGGAAACAAGAAGTAAACAAAAGAACAAACAACATGGTGGACATATCAACAGACATATTTGTATTTTACTGTAAATAAAATCTGGTGTTGTTCATCACATTTTTTCTTACAACAATACCTTCTACTATGAATGACTTTTGTGCATTGTATTCAGGGAACTAAAAGTATATAAAAAATTTGCTTTATCTGATGTAATGCATATAAATGCAATGACTGAAAAGTTTACTAACAAGCATCCACATCATGGGAGAAAAATTAGAAGTAGCATCTTTGTATTGAAAGGTCCACACTTTCATTCTAGCATCATTATCCTAAAAAGAAAAATGGCTGCCATCATTACCAGTAATTACTTGTGTACTTGAGACTGTAGCAAAAACAACAGAAGGTGAAGCTACTGGAGATACGAAAAAACAATGCAAAATCACTGGGGAAATTGCAAAACATGAAATACAAGGAGGTGTTGAAACGTTTTCTATCCAAACCACTTCCCTAAATCTATTCAAATATCAAGATTTTGATAATTTTGTTTGATTTCTGAACTGAGCATTTATAAATATACATTTGTTTATTCAATTTATTCCAACTAATATTCATGTCTTTGATTATTATTTTCTGATATTAGGCATAAAGTATATTTATAGGTTATAATATTAATGATACTAAAAGTTATAATGCTAACAATATTGAAAATACTAATGATAGGTTATAATACTGTTATATTCCGTACTAATAGGAATATATACTTGAAAAACATGGTGGATAAATAAGTAAAGATTTATTGTAAAAACCAATACAATAAGAATAAAGGTACAGTTATACACAAGGTTGTAACAAGTCAATCCAGTAGTGAGTGCTACTATTGGAAGGTCAGTAGTTCTTGCATAAGTCTGAGTCGTACTCAACAGATCCCAGCTAGACTGTTGACTTACAGAAACTTATAGTTAGTTACTACCTATAGTGCAGTTACTCATGGGGTGATTACATCAAATACTAAAGATGTTAAAGATGCTAATGATAAGTTATGATACCAAAAATATTAAAGATACTAATAATAGGTTATGTTCCCAAATATATTAAAAATACTAAAGATAGATTATAATACTAAAGATTATTGAAAACAACAAAAATATTAATTGGAATAACTGGTGGAATAATGACTTAATGTTACATTTCAGAACTTGAGATGAGAAAAGCCAGAAATTGCTGAGCTAAAGCATTATGACAGACACAACAAAACTGATATAACTAGTTTGAATAATGAATAAAATAATGACATTGATTGATCTATGAAACTTTAAACAACAGGAGGCTAGAGATTGTCCCAGTGGAAATGTGAGTAAAACAACAAAGATAAAGATGCTAATCTGAATATTTAATGTGAGAATTTCAGACAAAAATATTCCTCTCCTGATAGACCCTTCTTCTTCAATTTAAATCTCTTTTTACATTTTGTAACTATGAAGTCATACTTTTAAGATACAGTACAAATATTGCAATGCGGTCTTGATTATTTTCTGTATAAATGCTGCAAGAACTGAGAGAAATTTAATTTCAAATGCCAACAAGCAAGTGCTTTAGATTTGTAAAATTATACAATGAGTAAGTATTCATACAAGAAAAGTCATGATGTTTCATAGGAAAAGAAATAGTGAATATTTACATACTTAAGTATTAGTATATCATCAGTAAAGGTACAAAATCATTACAAGAAATATGCACAAGTAAGGAGTAACAGAGAAAAATAAAATAATGTCGAGTTATACAGATTACTAAATAAAATTTCCACAAGGAACAAAACACACTGGCATAAAAGTTTTTACTCTTGTCTTTTATTTATAATGTCTTTATATATATAATCTGTAATGTGTGTTTGTGTGCTATAGATACATTCAAAAAATATTAAAAATGTAGACACTCGTTTTTGGTATTTTATCAAAATCATTCAGTTTCCTCAGTGATGTGTCACAGTTCCAGATGCCTTTCTTGTCAATAATTTCGAGGCCACAGGGAATTATTGCCTGTTCTTCAGAATTGTTCCATGTTGAATTTCAATGCCAAAATCATAATTGGACTTTGCAGGAATAAAAGCCTCATTGGATTAGCAAAATTTTTATGGTCAATAATATTCCTAAGTGACCTAGACTATTTTATTTTCTTACCAGCTTTAAAAACAAAATTCGATCCCAGAGAAAAATGAATTAGGAATCCTTAAATTTTGTGGCACTGAAATTTCATCTTTTGGGTTAAGGAATTCTTAGAGATGGAGGATTTTTAGGAATAGTTCAAATAAATAATTTTATTATAGAGACTGATGTGTAATCAGCAGATGTTTATTGCATTGAATACATGGTATGCAATTCATTCTAAAACAATAAAATAATTAATACAAAACAAATTAAAAATAACCTTGAAAAAGGAATTTACACTATCACCTGTAATAATTGCCACAAGGAATACATAGGAGAAACCTTGGCAAATTTAAATAAAAGATTATATGAACACAAAAGGGACTTTTACAAATTAATACATTCAATGCATTAGTTGCTCACTAAATTGAGTCTGACCATAATTTTGATTTAAGAAATTCTACTTTAATTACAGTAGAAATCAATTTACTAAAACAAAATAGTATAGAAAGTGCTTTAATCACTAGATCATTCACAGTAAATTTGCATCCAGGTTCTTACAATATTTCACCTTTCTTGGCAGATCTTCTATTACCATAATGTAGAATACTTGATAACAAAATTAATGGAAACATAAAAAGAAAAGACTAAATGAAATTGGACAGAATATATATCAAAAGACATTAAAAAAATAATGTGAATTTAAAAGTTTAAAATTTGGGCATCCCTTCCCCTTCAGGCACATGTGTAATTACATCAATGTAAACATCACTTTAGTCTAATGAAGTTCTAAAGGACAAAATTCATTACGCAAATTTTTTTCCAATTTGTCATTAAATTTCCTAACATTGTTCTGGCATATAAACATTTATATATCATTTTTTCTGGTACAGGTTATGCTGAAATGTTCTCAGGCCAACTGACTATTCAAAATCTGTCCAAAGGAACAAACACCAGGATTTTGTTGTGGAAAAATTTCTTAGTTAAGCTACAACAGACTTTTTAGCATACCTTCATAATATATATATTGAAAACAACAAAGATTTTATGTCAATTAATTTTAATTATTGTCAATCATTATGTGAATCATATTTTAATGATTGTCTTTTCCAAATTATGACTAATCCTTCTCAGACAAGGAGGAAATTCCATCAAGAACTGTTGAAAGTTTATTTCAAAAGTAAAAGTAATATGGTCCAAATTTTTGACTTTATTAAATCATTATCAGCATAGGTAGAGACAAATTTGTGAATTTAATAAAATTTTAGAAATGGTGCCACAACAAAGTTTTTGTAAAATGAGCTGTAAATGGTTAAATGTTAGAAGTCATGATAAAAGCGAACAAGTCATAATAATAATAATAAAGAACAAATAATGAATAAATACAAAATACACTTAAGTAATCAATAATGAGTTAATAGTTAAAGCATTCTGACTTACAATTATTTCTACTCAGTAGCCCTTAGAATAATTTGAAATATAGCCATTGCCAATAATGGATATTGGGTCATACTAGGATAATACAATTAACCAGAAATACTCACCGTACTAAATGAAAATAACACTGACATCTCTTTTTAATAGATATATTTACCAAAATTACACAAAAATATCTTGAAATTCTAAAGAGCAAATTTATTCAATAAAATCACCATTGGCTTCAGCCACAGCCTTCAGACAACTTTGAAATTTCTTGCATCTCTTCTGGATGGTGTTCTTGTTTACATTGGTGAATACTGCCATAGTCCTTGCCTTCAGCTCATCTTTGGTGTTACAAAGAGTTTTATTGGTCCCTCACTCAGCTGCACCCCAGACATAATAATCAAGGAGGTTTCAGTCTGGAGAGTTAGATGGCCAGATATTCATATTGTAACTTCTGGCGTGAATGTGAATTCACTCCAAGCAAGGTCGAAAAGCCACTAAGACACAAGAGATTACTGGGTGTAGAAGAACTAGAAAACAGAAACATCATTAAGGAGCAAGAACAAAGAAGAAGAATCAGGAAGACAGTAGATAGTGATTGATATTGAATTTAAAGTTTTGAAGATTAAAGTTGGCCGTAAAGCATGGAGCCAGAAGAGATTCACACAAGTGAGAGCTGTGGGTAAAGAAACTGTTAGAATAGAACTTATGTTTATAATCTAGCCGACTCAACTATATGTTGATGAAACTTTGTCACCAGTCTAGTACTACACTTAAATTCATAGTTTAGGTACTGTAGCAAAGAGCTCACCTGAACAATTATCATGAAAGTATTCATAGAAAAGGCACGAGAAGGCAACTATGTTGTAGTTTCATAATTATTATAGCAGGTACATCGTGTGTAGTCTGGCTTACATCAGGCTTTGGTAACTAGCACAACACTTTGCTTGATAAAATGCCAGGAAAATGAAGAAAAAAATTTTTTTTTGTTTTCTTTTTGTCTTATTTTATTTGAAATGCAAAGTCACCATTCACAGAATTTGGTCACTGTAGCAAGTGACTTCATCTTTTGTTTGGCCTCCCATCTAACCCAGCACATTTGGTCCCTGAAATCGAGATGTATCTAGATTCTGCCTCACTTTTCACTAAATGACCATTGATTCGAGGTTTGCAAGATTAACATGATATTGTTTTGGATGTATTTTTTTTAAGCCTGTTAGGTTAAAGTATAAATTTAAATTTTCAGCATGTACACATATATGTGTAGGCCAGCTTGCTTTGGGTTTTGGTTACTTGTGTTACTCTAAAAATAATTGCTCAATAATTGCGTATTGTTCTAATAGTGGGCAATTATATGAAGTTAAAACTTAAAAAAAAACAACTTAATCATTTTATTCTATTCCCTCACCTTTAACTCTGCAGGCAAAAGTTTTGTGGATCAAACAAATTGGGGGTGGGGAGGGTTTTAACTCATATATATAATAAAAAGAAGAGAGAAACTGCAGACGTTTTTGGTTGTAATGTGGATTTTTTTTTTTAAATATATTATGCTCTATTTTCCATAATTACCTTTCATGCAGAACTTTTTCACTACCAGTTCAAGGAAGACATTTGGGTCACTAACACAAAATAAGAGAATATCTAACATTGAGAATATTTAACATCAAAAAACATAAGAAAAGTTAATTCCTTTTAATAATATGTAGAAATATCCACTCTTTGCTTAATGACGGTCACGAAACCGGAAACGCGTGTAGAAAAATTATGGAAAATAAAGCATAATATATTTTTTTTTTTTAAATCCACATTACAACTAAAAACGTTTGCAGTTTCTCTCTTCTTTTTATTATACACACTTTTCTCTTATTGGAATTACTATAACCTCTTACCTTTTTATATATATATATATATGGTAAGTATTCCACAGTCAAAATGTTGGTGACTAAACTAACTAACCCATTCTAACTTTTTGTGAGTGAGGCAACTTGTTAGTGAGCCAATAGGACAAAAAATAAGATCTAACAAAAGCCGTAAGAACTCTCCATGAGTCAACAAACAACTAACTAGAAGTGGTGTCTCTATAAACCACCATGGAGAAGGCAACGGGAAATCACTCCACTATTAATCCCAACATATATCATGGCTAACAACACACACAATATGAAACCTAACAGTGTGAAGGGGGTTAAGTCTATGGGAATTAACTCCTCGCCCAGTAAGGACAGACATGTGCAACAGGTATCACCTGACTATCATCCAGCAACTTCTAGCACAAACGGCATAAAGGTGATAAAAGTTCTCAGAAACTATCCTTCACCTGGAAAGGAACAATATGAGTGACAGGTGTCACCAGACCATTATCCTGCGACTGCTCATATCAAACAAGAAATAACATTTGGGACATGAAACATTCAGATGTTGAACAACTGCGAACAGTTAGATAATGTAAAACAAGAGATAAGTAGGCTAAAAATCAACATCTTAGGTGTATGTGAAACTAGATGGCCAAACAATAGAGATTTTGTTAGTTACAATCACAGAATTATTCATGCAGGCAGAGAGAAAAACATTTGAAGGATTGATACTAGATCAAGAATTCAAGAAAAGTGTTCTGAGATGCTACCAATCTGAAAAATATCTGGTCATTTAGCTGAAAGGAAAGCCTTTCTGAATGGCTATCATAATAGTGTATGCACCAACAGCACAAAGTAAGGAAGAAAAAATTGGATCTATCTACAAATTGCAAGAAGTCATAATTATCATGCAAGATCTGAATGCCAAAGTAGACAGGGAGAGGGCAGGGGATATAGCCAGAAAAACTGAACTAGGAACCTGCAACAAACATGGAGAAAAATGAATCCAATGGTGCATGGCCAATGACCAGGTAATAGCCAACACATGGTTCCAAGAACATCCGAGATGATTATGGACATGGAGGAGCCCAGGAAGAGAAACTAAAACCCAAATTGACTACATACCTATCAACAAAAGATTCAGGAATATGATGGTTCACTGCAAAACCTATGCAAGTGCCGACTGCAGAAGCAATAATTGCTCTGTTATATGTAAACTAAGAGTGAAACTATGGAAACTGAAGAAGCTTAATGCAGCACCTAAACTGCAATACAACAAACTCCTGAGTGACCCTTACCTGAAAGAAAAATATATGGACAGTGTGAAAAGAAGATACGAGGGATGAAATGTAAACTTGAAATGGGATGCACTCAGAGAAGATTTAGTGACATCAGCAAACAATATCATCCCAAAGGAGAATGGATGAAGAAGAAAAAAAACAAATAGATAACTGATGAGATTCTTGACATGATGCAAAAAAAGACAAAACTCTGTCAAGATACAAAACAGAATAAAGAAAACTACTCAATGAAATAAGGACCAAATGCAAGCAGGCTAAAGAAGAATGGCGAAACAAAAACTGTGCATTAATAGAGAGTTTGAGTGCCACCAGCAAAAGAAAATATGCATAAACAAATAAGTGAAATAACAGGACAGAAGACGTGCTTGTCAACAGGCTGCATAAAATCAAAGGATAGAACACTCATATTAGAGAAGGAAAAAATTCTTCTGCGCTGGAATGAATACATTGGAGAACTATTCTATGATGAAAGAGAACAACCAGCAATACAAAGAACTGCTGATGGACCTGAATTCTAGAAAGCAAAGTAGAAGCCGCACTGGCCGAATTGAATAGAAACAAAGTAGCAGGGCCAGACAGAATTGTAATGGATATGCTGACAGCTTTAGATCATTTTGTCATAGACAAGATCACAGAAATAATAAATGAAATCTACAACAGTGGGGATATACTGGAAGATCTCAGCAGATCTATTTTCATAGAATTGCCTAAGAAACCAGGCACAAATGAATGTGGACTCCACCAAACAATCAGTCTAATGAGCCATGTAACTAAACTTATCTGTATTCTGATGAATAGAGTGCGCAACAGAATCAGACCAGAGACAGGACAAGAACAGTGCAGAGTCATTAAAGACACCAAGACGAGGAATATGATATTCATGCTCAGAATGTTATCAGAAAGAGTAATACAAATGCAGAAGGATGTGAACCTGTGTTTTATAGACTACACAAAGGCATTTGACAAAGTACACCACAAAGATCTGCTCAGCAATCTTGATATATTTGGGAAATATATTAGAATAATCAAGAACTTATACTTGCAGCAAACAGCATGCATGCGCATAGGGAATGAGTTCAGTGAATATACAAAAATAGAAAGGGGTGTAAGGCAAGGATGCGTCTTCCCACCAGACTTATTCAACCTATACAGTGAGGCAATTCTGAGAAACTGGAAATTCTACCAAGATTCATCATTGGCAGCCACAATCTTAACAACATAAGATACAATGCTGATAGCAAACATGGAAAAGAAATTTCAAAACCTCCTACAGAAGGTAGTGAAGGAGAGTGAGAAGAAAGGACTAAGCATAAACTACAAGAAAACAGAATGCATGGTCATCAGTAAAATGTGATTTACAGGTTGGGGACACTAAAATCAAACAGGTGCAGAAATTTATATATCTGGGAAGCATTTTGACAAAGGATGATAAGTGTGACGCTGAAATCTGAAGACATATTGGGATGGCCAAGCCTGAGCATAGATTAATATTTGGGTAATATTGGCTTTTTCCCTATTTCACCTTTCTTAACAGAATTACTACTCTCCCAAACAAACGTACAGAACAGTATCAAGAAATCAAAAGAAAATGGTTGAATCTGTCAACACGGGAATAAAAACAGTATCTCCACATGTGATGGAAAGTGATGTAATTTCAGTTAACAGTATGAAAATAGCATTCTCTAAATTCTTCCAGTTGTTAAGGACATTTTGTTTTGTTATTATTAGTTACTTTCTTTAATAAATTCATTTCGTTTTGCCTTGAAAATGTAAACCTCGGACAAAACGCATTGGCAACTATTACAGTTTTCCTATTGCCTTTTACATTTATAAATATTGTCTTTTTCAGGTTAACTTGAGAAATTTTTTCACATATATATATATAATATATATATATATAATATATATATATAATATAATATATATATAATATATATATATATATATATATATATAATATATATATATATATATATATATATATATATATATATATATATATATATATAATATATATATATATATATATATATATATATATATATATATATATATATATATATATATATATATATAATATATATATATATATATATATATATATATATATATATATATATATATATATATATATATATATAATATATATATATATATATATAATATATATATATATATATATATATATATATATATATATATATATATATATATATATATATATATATATATATATATATATATATATATATATATATATATATATATATATAATATATATATATATAATATATATATATATAATATATATATATATATAATATATATATATATAATATATATATATATATATATATATGGGGCATTACTGAAACCTGATTGCTTTGAGATAATAGATGAAAGGGTTATTTTGCATGACATCCGGATATGTTATTAGAGAATAGAATCAGTAAAGTTTTCATGAAGCCTGCACTATAAAAAGTAAGCCTATTTTTTATTTAAATTTTATTTAAAATTCAGATAGGGTGATGCTTAATGAGGTTAGTCTAGTTGACTATTGCTACTCAGTTCAGTGCCCACTGTGTCATCTATACAAAATTCAACATTAATTAACCCAGCAAGTGTTAAAGTATTTTAACATTGGGTAGCCGCTAGTGAGACCAGTTCAAATGAACATTATTACTGAGTTCAATCCTCACTGTGTGCCCCATACAAAATCCAACGTGAAATAACCCAATGAAGGTTGACATTGTAAACTCAACCAATATATGTTTCAAACTTACAAAGTATTAGAGAAAATATTTATAGACAGAGACAGTTTATATACAGTCTGCTGAAGGAATAGTAATACTTGAACTGAAGAATGCATTCAGGTGTGTAACTGAATGCCATCATGCAATGTTGATTCTTATGTCCACATAAATAAATAGACAAGAAAAGGGAGAATGATGTAGAGAAAAAGGAGACAAATATTTTAAAACTCATTTTATAGGCTCTTGTAAGGAAGTGCATATGCCAGTTAATGAGAACATCAGATTTAAATACTTTCATGCATAAAGATTGATATGTCTTAAAATTAACCAACCTAATTTATTTTTAATTAGGATATAATCAGGTTAGACCAGGAGTTCACAACCAGGGAAGCCCCCAGAAAGGGAATCTTTTACTTTTTCACAAATTGATTGTAATCTCCACCAGAATAAAAATAAATTTAAATACCTCATTTTGTTTATTGAACATGTTGTTTACTGAAGTATACTTCAGTTTATTTATTTAATAATTAGTCATGAATTAAAACAAATTACTGTACATGTATTCAAGTTTAAAAATCCATCAACATTTTCTATTGCTATTAAATTTGTAAAGCTCCTCTATAAAATAATCCATGTAAATGTATATATGTGCTAATATGGACATAAATGAAGATTTTCAATAATATATGCATATTATTTGGAATGCCCCTTTTGAGTCGAACAATCTTGGAAGGTGACATTCTAAAATATGGGGAAAAGGATGGATTGGGCAAAAAAGGTTGCGAACCATTGGGTTAAAATCTGTGATAGTTAAGATTAAAAGTCTGAAATTCAACTTCCATATGACTCTTCTTTGGAAATATTCAAATAAAAATTTTTTCAATATTAACCAATATTAAATAGATGTTCTTATACAATATTAACCAATATTAAATCAATATTCTTCTTCAGTTTCTATTTTTATCATTCTATTTGTTTTTATTTTCAAACCTCTTGCCAAAAATGTATACCAGTACAACCTACATGTAAGTAACACCTGTCTGAAAACAAACTAATCAACAAAGGATTGTAACAAAATCTATACTTTTCCCTCCTTCGATTTGTGTAGCCAAAAGCACAGTTGCAGTCACTTCTAAATTATATCTCCTTATTGGCTGGGGCAAGAATTTGGCATTGGATGACTTTAATCTGATGAGCACCTTGTATTGATAGATTTCCTGATGAGATCTTCATTAGTCGGTTTGCAATCATTTCCGCCATGTTTGGCAAATCTCACAAGCAAATAACGACTTATAAGACACGTGATTAAGCAGCATATTTAGATGGGCCAATAGTTTTGTTTTCACTTGCCAGACAAGTAGTACAACCACCACCCAAGCTCTTTTTCTCATCCAGCCAAAATTTGGTGTGGGCAGACTCTAAAGAGTTCCGTTCAACTGTTTCACTTTTGTTTGCTTGGCAATTGTTGGCTAAGAATGTCTGAACAACTCTTTCGTGGAAAAATCAAATGAAATTAAAAATGCAAAAACAGAAGAATATTTTTTAAAAAAATGATTTGAAAATAAAATTGCCTTCTATGTATTTTGACAGAAACTATAACGGATAAGGGAGCATGAGAATATCATTGATGACTGATACAATTCTTCAGCAACAAAACAATATCCCTCCATAGCCCCTTGAGCAGTGTCAAATCCATTCAGTACATAGATCAAGGATCACTTAGGAACACCAGGTACTATAAGCATCCTCTTACAATCTGAAATATGCTTTAGCTTTAAATTACCTACAGTGGCTTGATAAGCTGTAAAAAAAAACTAAATCAGTGAAATCCATAGTCACCACCATATTCTTCCATTTATAGATTGACAGCTATTCAGAGCAACTCAAAACATATCATACACATTGTTGTCATCACTGCTGCATTACTAACTTCTTTACAGTACTCATATCCTTTATTTGGTATCTGTATATGGAATTGACTGATACAATTTTGCTTCATATGCACTTTGATGTTAGATGCCATTTTGTCTGGTAAGAAAAAAAGATATGGGTTACTGGTAGGAAGATATAACCATATTACCAACACCCACCTCTGATATAATAAAATGAGAGGCATTACATTTGAAGCAACCTTAATAAGTCACTAAATCTTTCTCCTAAAAGTAAAATGAGAAGGGGGATAAAAAAATTAAAAGAAATGTTTATGAAAACTTTTAATTCTCTTTAACTTAAGAGTATTCTTATCTTGTTCGAATTTCTTTGATGATGCACTATTAATTTATGTTGAGTTTTCATGTTTTTTTTGCATTTTAAAAATACAAAACTTTGGTTTTATCTCTGATTTATGCTGCTTACTTAAACAGCCATGCTTCTTCTATGTGCCATGTTCCTTCACGATCATTGTTCTCCACAATTTCCTTTTCTTTGTAGCACTCAGTAATCTTTTATCGGTCACCCCCTAACTCTTATTCTGCCAACCATTTACATAAACTTATTAGGTAGGTTATTCTGATTTCCTCTACCCCACTTGTCTTCAAGATGTCCTCTGAGTATCAAATTATCCAAGTCCTCTTTCCTCATTATTTGTCCTAGAAATTTTAACCATCTCTTTCTGATTCAACATACTGGACACAGAATATTTTTCTAAAAATGCTGAGGTTGCAATAAAAATACCACAAGTTATCTATCATTACTGTATTATCTACCAAATTAAATACCTTCTTATGTAAGTTCCACATGTTAAACTTTGAAAAACCAAAAAGATATATTAATGCTTCACCTACTTTAAATGATCAAAGGTGTAAAGGAGTTAGCTTTTGTCTTCAACATTTTCTTTTTATCCAGGTTTCCTTCTTATTTTCTCCTTGTCCTTCCAAACTTCCTGTCTAGCTTTTTTAATTTTGTTGTGTTGAAATGAATAGATTGTGTGTGTGTATATATATATATATATACATACTCTTAAAATTAGATCAACTATTCTACAAAAACTTCTTTCAACAAGTACCATTTTACTACCACTATGGCAACATTTATACACAGTGACAGCATAGCAATGGATTCACCTCTTAGACCAACTCTATCTAATTTTTTGCATATATCATGTGGAAAATAGTCTTAAATAATTCCACCAAGCCCCCTCATATATGCACACTATATCACCACATATTCATATTTTATATTAGCAAACAACTTAGAAGAAATTAAAAAAATGAAGGAAACCTGTACTTACAAACTCAACATTAAAAATAAAATCTCTTGATGTATTAGTCAATGCCAATAGCCATAATTTTACCAGCACTCTTTACAAAAAGCCCACAATGAGAAACTTGTGTTTATTCAACTACAAAAATGAATGTCTTTACAGATACAAAATAGATGTTATAAAAAAAAACCTGATTTACTGAGCCAAAGTAATCTCTTCTTCAGACATATTATTCTATAAGGAACTTAACAACATTAAACAAATCCTAATCAACAATAATTTTCCTATGTCATCGACAAACAAATAAAATTAGCCATAACGAAATTTAGATAAAAAAAACAACCCCCCAACCAAGCAAAAATAAACACACCATTAACTTATTCTATCATAACTAGATGCACCCTAATTATAAGCAGGATGAAAAACAATTAAATTCACACACACACATAGATTTATGTATTGCATATTTATGGGTAAATTTGCTCAATATCAAAGATAGAGCTTATGTAAATATAAAAGTGGACAGTGGGGTCAACAACAAGCAGCAACAGTCAGTTTCATGCTTGAACATAATTTTCAAGCCTTCAAGCCATGAAGATTTGCATTCAAACATAAAAAAGACTGTCACCTTTTGGTGTTGGCCACAGTATCCACTTTATATATATATATATATATATATATATATATATATATATATATATATGCAAACAAGGTGGGACAATTCCTGGAATGCCTCTGTGACAGCATATTTTACTTATCAGGCCATGTTTTTTTTTAAGCATTCAACCCCAAGCAAGGCAGGAAGCCACTAGCACACAAGGGGTTACAGAGAGTTGGAGCAAGAGCAAAGAGAAGTGATAAAGGAAAGGATGAAGAGAAGGTTAGGGGGATAGATAAGGGCATCTGGAGACATTGACTGACATTACATTTGAATAGTTGGAGATTATAGATATCAGGAAAATAAGAGAGAGAATTCCACAGGCGAGAAGTTCAAGACATGAAGCTATTGGAGTAGAAGAGATGGCTATATTTAACAGTTTCATCAGTGAAAGAGTGAGAGTGTGATGCCAACCTAGTTGAACGCTTAAATTCATGAAGTCTGGGAACCAACGAAAGCAGTGAAATTGGAGCAGTTACCATGAAAGTATTTGTAAAAAAGACAGACGCCTTTGAGAGAGCAGATGCAGATGAGATGCCAAATCAGGGTCAATTACATTGCATATCTGTCTTTGGATTTTATCAAGGACCTTGAGACAAACAGAAGGGGTTCCAGACCATGTATGGCAGTAATACTCCATGCAAGGGCGAATGGTTGATTTGTAGATTTGAAGGATTGACTCCAGCGAGAAAAATTTCTTGGCGTGGCACAGGGAGCTGACTTTCCTTGCAGTGGACAAAGCTATTGACTCACTGTATTTGTTCCATCTCTAGTCAGCGGACAATGTGAGACCGAGCCGTCGCAAAGAGGTGCTCTCGTGGAGTTGAGCATCAGACATTCTAATGGGAGGCAGGGATGGTTCTCTCTCATGAGTAATAAAGAGCAGTTTTGTTTTTGAGGCATTAAAGTTAACCAGCCAATTCCTGCCCCGGTCCACAACCGATTGGAGGTCCTTTTTGAGGCAAACAGCCAGATCAGATTTATTGGCGACACTAGATTTGTTTTTGAGGCAGGAGTAAATAGTAGTGGCATCCATGTAGATGCCTACTTGGGAACCTATGACATCAGGAAGATTGTTAATGAAGATAAGGGACAGAGTAAGGCCTAGGATAGAGTCTTGTGATAGGAACTGGAGGAGAATCCATTGAGAACGACCTTCAATGCACAGTTTGACAGGAATGATTGTATTAAGTCAAACAATCGACCTGAAATTCCATAACACTGAAGCTTGTGAAAAAGGCCGGCATGCCAAACCCTATCAAACACTTTGGAGATATCTAGAGCCATGGCATGAGCTTCTCCGTTATTATGAAGTACTTGGTAGACAATTTGGCTACTGTCACTTTCAACGTACTCTCTTGTGAAGTTATGCACCTTGTTTCACATTCTTGGGGCTCATTTTCTGGAATGCCTTTCAGTAATGTAGCTGCATTATAGCAAGTTGTGAAAATAGCCAATAATCACAGGACGATGAATAAGGTGGATGGGATGCATAATGGTGATCTTAATCAGGAACTCTTAATATTCAGATCTTTTCATACAAAATCTCATAATTCTTTCAATACTTCTCAATGAACATTTGCTTCTGTTCTTTGTGTTTTTGGCTGCCTACTTCTTGCATTACTGTCCACACTTTCTTGTCATTCCTTGAACCACCTATGCCACCTGAAGTATTGTGTTTTTTACATATTCCCAATAAGCCATTTTTAACAGGGCTAATCATACTTATTATAAAACCCAGGTTGTGTGTGTGTGTGTCTGTACGTTTATATATTGGATTGGATTTCCTACATTTTTCAACCGATTTCAACAAAACTTCACAGGACTATGTAAAATTACCTTGCGGTGGTTCTGAGAGTGCCAAAAATTGGAAAAACACAATTGTTTTTGCACGAAATCAATTTGAAAACACGATTAAGAGGCATCACTGTCGAGAATGAAAGGGGGACAACTCATATCAAGTTATACTTATTATAAAACCCAGGTTGTGTGTGTGTGTGTGTGTGTTCATTTATATATGGGATCAGATTTCCTACATTTTCAACCGATTTCAACAAAACTTCACTTTTTTTTTTTTTTTTGACCTTAGTGTTTCTTATTGTCTTGCACACTTTTTTCTTTATTTTTTACATTCAGAATGCTTTAAAAATTCCATTTACAAGACAAAAAAAAACTAATTAAGACATGCGTGTCCGTCAACCTTAAACAATAATCTTTGTCAATTTTATTTTTCAGTCTTTATGATGGTCAATACTTGATCTATCTCTTACTGTTACATCCCCGGGCAATGCCAGGCTCTACTGCTAGTGCTTCACTAAGACTTTTGCCAATCTCCACAGAAAACTGTCAATTCACTGATCCAGAGTTCTTTTCCTTATTTTCTGATAACAGTAAAGTATGAAAACATACAACTTCCTCTACTGCTTGGTTACATATGATTCATCTACTTGTATCCCCTGAAAGATAGGAACACAACATCTGGACACTCTTGAGTACAAATTTTTGCCTAGCTCATTACTCCAGTGACACACTGCATTCATTCTGTGAATTAAATTGTCACACCTTGTGTTTGGATGGGTGTTTATTTATATTACAGGAGGCTCTAGATAGTATCTGATGTCTGGCATGTTAGGCCTTCAGGGGGACAGGCATCATCGGTCCTCAACCATCTCCTAAATCTCTCACATGATGGCTCCAAGTTGCCATACCTGGTAAACCATTTCAGCTGGCAAGCTAAACTCACATGAAGAAGTGGTATTAACATGGAACCACTGGGTGAAGGACTTTGCCTTTCCCATTGTAAGATTTTGGAAAGGCGATAGATGTAATTTATGTCTTGCTGAAAAATCAGTTATCTTAAAACACTTAAATAACTCTACCTTATTAAACAAGAGAAATGAATTGATGGTTACATGCATGTAGGCGTAGAAACAAATATCTGCTGAAATATGTTGATCCAGATTAATTTTTTAATGTAAATTATGGTTTGTTTAACTTTTTAAAAATAACCAGTAATCTCTAATTATGCTTAACATAAAATATATATATATATATAAATGTATATATATATATATATATACACACACACATACAGTGTAACCCGGATATAAGAGAGTTGTTGGGACTGGAGAAGAAGTCTCTTTTTATCCGGGTTTGGTCTATTTTATATACATTAACACAGGCTCTAATTTGGGACCAGAGAAAATCTCTTTATATCCGGGTTACACTGTATATATATATATATATATATATATATATATATATATATATATATATATATATATAATTCGTTTTATTTTAAATTCCAAATATATTTTTAAATAAAAAACATAATCCCCATATAATATGTGATTGTGCTAACATTGCAGTAACCAGATATTTTTTATTAAAATTGAAATTACATAATTATCAGTC
This sequence comes from Acanthosepion pharaonis, assembly GCA_903632075.3. Lineage (NCBI taxonomy): Eukaryota > Metazoa > Mollusca > Cephalopoda > Sepiida > Sepiidae > Acanthosepion > Acanthosepion pharaonis. Next base: position 238,447 of record CAHIKZ030001263.1, on the reverse strand, counting down.
TATACTTAGCAATTGAAGATTGCACAAAACTCCAAGTAGTATTATCAGTGACAGATAAAATGTATATTTATTAACATATACTTAATAGCTCTGTTTTATTTTATTTGATTGTCCATGACTCTGGTTGGTATGCTGGCCATTCAGGCATATGCTGTTTCACACAACAGCAATTATGTGTGATTATATATATATATATATATATATATATATATATATATATATATATATATATACACACACTCTCTTCAAATATTACAGTAATAAAAATGGCAGATTAAAAATAAAAATCCATTAATTCTTTAAGAATATATTAACATACAAAGAAAAAGCAACTTCCAAAGGAGTATTCTAGAATGGTAGACAAAAAAGTGCTCAATACCCTGATGGCAGAGCATTTATATTTCTTCCACAATAATCTGCATACAGATAGCTGACCATAACTGCAGTTTTCTTTTTCTTCAAATAGAGGAGATTTTTCAGCAGTTTTATTCACTGGTGTATGGGTATCCCCCCCCCTCAGTAATTTTATTTGGTGTATATACATTATGCATTTTCGACAGTTATCCTTCTTTTTACATCTTTAAATATCACTTAATGACCAGTACTAGCCACCTGACATCTGCACATAATAATGATATAGACATAACTGCAGTAATGGTCAGTCATGTGGACATTAGATTATTGTATAATATATATATATATATATATATATATATATATATATTATTTTACCCCAAATAAGGATATAATAAAGACTGATATGACTTTAAACCCAACAAGCAAATCAAATCACCCCAAATAAAGTGATAATGACACAAAAGGCTTACTGGGAGTGGAAAAATTAGAGGAATTTAGTGACGAAAAAGGACAATAAAAGAACCCATTTCAGAAAGACAGATGATGATGATTGATGATGCATTTAACCTTTTGACCCCTGACTTCCTGATAAATATTGATCTCCCAACCTGGGCCCTACTATCCATGACTCTGGGTGATATACTGGCCATTCGGGAATATGCAGTTTCACATAGCAGACGTTATACCAGTCATTTGGTTTCAAAGGGTTAAATTTTTAGAGCTTGCAGGTGGCAGAGAAGCAAGAAATGAGATACAAGTTCAAGAGGTGGTATTCTTTTTATATATATATATATATACATATATATAATGAGATAACAATATATATTTTTATATATTGTGGATTATCCCACTTGACTTTCTTTTAAAAAATGAACTTGCATTATTTACATTATTCAGATCGTTATCCTCATTTTCATTGCCATATTCACAATGTTTCATCTGTTATACATTCTACCCTTCTTCAGGTTATTGGAATTTTGAACCAAACACTTTATTTTGTCCACTGGGGTAGATTGTTCTTGTTCCACGTGCTTGGTTCGGTTTGAAAGGCCGAAGCATACAATGGCTGGAATGTTGTTAATATGGCAATGAAAATGAGGATAACAGTCTGAATAATGTAAATAATGCAAGTAATCCTAATACCTCATTCCAGAGATATAGACAGATAAAAAATGTCTTTAGGGGGCACTCATTATATTCTTCCTTATTCTCTTTCCTCTTTTACAACTCTGGCTATAAGATGCAGTCACACAGAAAAAAAAAAAAGATTCCCTCTGGCACATTTGTATTCAATGTCTCACTTTACTCTCATGATTTTTATACTCTTTCATGTGTGTCTATCATCTAGGCCTACATAAATACACATTCTCTCATTTAAATGCTTTATGAAACTAGTCTTTAAATGTATTCTTTGTTTATCGTTATTTTAATACTTTTTTTGTCAATACATGCATTGTCATTTGTTTTATATATTGCTTCATGTTAGACATTTATTACTGAGACTCATATTCATATTATTTGTAATAATTTAATTCTCGCAATATTTTGAATACAACATGCAATGGTCATCAGCAGAAAATTCTATCAGAGACAGAATATTAGAACTGTAATTTTAAATGTCAACAAAATAAAAAGACACAGTAAGTCTCTATAAATCATTTCTGTAAGAAATCCTTACCTAAGAAGATTACAAACATCAGAAAATATCAATTTCTTTCATATAAAAAACAAAACAAAAAGAATCTTTAAAACTATGACAATTTCCAATTTCCTCTTGGGGCATTGTTTCTTTTTGTTGTTTTTATCATATCCCCACTCTTTCCTGCCTTTGTGGTTTCTACACCAGACATTTTCTTCTTTCCAAACTAGGCAAGAAAAAAAAATGCCTAAGTGAATGCTATTTTATTCAGTAATTCTCACTTAGAACAGAAATCTTTTGGAAATATTCAAATATACAAAAGACAAAACAAACCTTCCAAACAAAATCTCATGGTCAGTTTTAAATTCATGTACATATAAAGAATAAACTTTTATGTATTGTGTCTGTTTAGGATTATAGCTCTCTAAATCTTCCTGGCTTTTGTTTCTCTAACTTTTGAAACTTTCTGTATTTTCTTATGTATAATATGAGAAATTATGAAGAAAAAGGGTGGGGTATATTATCAAGTACACATGTTCACAAATTTTTGCTCGGCTTAAAAAATCCTCTTATTTGAAAATACAGTCCATTAACCCAATAGATAATAAAACACAAAGTAGGTAGTTTTTTTTTATAACAATTGTTTAAAAAAAAGATATTTGATACATCAGCAATATTTGTTCTTTAGGAATCAGTGTAGTCTCAGAGACAAGAAATTCAACAAAACTGATTAAAAAAAAATTAAAGGGAATACACAAGATCAGTCATGTTTTGATAAAAGCACTTTTCCCTGAAAATAAGTTTCAAATAGAAATTAGAAGAAACTCCCAATGGCTCAACATCCAGTTCTTTTTTATTCTAAAAATATTGTGAAAAATAAAATATTCTAGTGAAATATGAGTTTATGTTATATACTAAGATTTTAATGGCTAATATGGTATAAATATTCAAAAAGAAATTTACATAGGGATGGTTGCACTATAGGATTGTATTATACACAAAACATGTTAGCATCTCTCTTTCTTCCTGTTCTGCCATTCTTTCGCACAAACTCATGCGATACATTATTCCCCATTTCTATCACTTCTCCTGCCTTTAGATGTCATGTGAGTGTTTAATTCTTCAAGCCCCTTTTCTTCATTTCATGTCCCAAAACTTTTGACTCTTCTTGAATGCTAGTGTCAGTTTCTTGTAGTTACTTTTCTCCTTAAAACTTCCTCATTGCTCATATGTTCTGTCCATGGTATACTTTGCATTTGTCTGTAGAATTATGCATCTGTTTCTTCTTCTTCATTTGTGGGGAAATTTTCTTGCCCTGACATTACACAACATTTAAGAACTATTTGTTTGTAACAAAATTTTCCTATCTCTTTATCTTTTGCTTAGTTTATGGAAGGTACCTTTCATTATTCCCATACACCTTTGGATTTCTGTATCACATTCTCTTCCCTCTATTTCTACACTACACAAACAGTTGAATTTCAACATCCTTAACACACAGAGTTGTTTCTTTTCTAACAACCATGCATTCTACCTTGTTACTGATCATAGTCCTTTCTTTTTCCTTTAATTAACTGTGACCTAGGTATGATGATAAACTATATCTGGCAGCAAAGCCTCTGATTGGGAGATTGGAAGTTTTGAGTAGCATGACATGACCTGTTAATTGCTGTTGTTCCCAGCTTCACTCTGACCCAAGGTGGAAGCACTTGTTAGGGTCCCAGATATGGACAAATAGTGAACTCACAAACAAAAAGAAAAGACTATGAAGTTATAAAAATACATTTTTATAGTAAAAATACCAGCAACAGATTGTTATATAAAAAATTACCAACAATACCTATTTATAGCAGAATTATCAACAGTTATCTGTATATGAAGCCATAAGATTGTGTTCAAAATATTTAGATACTAGCATTAAATATCCCATCTAGATTGATATGCTACTAAACAAAATCAACCGACCAACTTAACTATGAACCTTTACCAACACTTAAAATGATGACAAAACAAATGTAAAGTTGTAAATGAAATACTACTAAAAATAACTAGATGCTAGACTTTTTACTTTTAATATGAAAAGACAATGTTTAACATATTTAGCACCAATGTTTCTTTCATGGACACAAATAGAACAATGAAGATTCTCTAGAAACTAAATAACATTATTGGAAGTTAAGTATTTGACACAGCAATGTTCAGAGAATACAATGAAGACAAGGTGCAAATTTCAAAAAGGGGATGTTATGGAATAAAAGTAACCTGGCACTTAGCAGAAAAAGTTTTGTTTGAAAAAACATGACTATATTAAAGAGCTTCCTTTTATTTCATTGACAATTAAAATGAAGAAATTCTTTACCTTTATAATTTTTCCTTGACTACCTTAAATATACCATTCCTCGTTAAAGATTAGATATAATTTTTTTTTTCCCTTCTTTATCCCTGTTCTGCAATTCATTCACACAAGTTTATTCAGTAGGTTACTGACTGTTTCCACTATGCTTCTAGCATTGCCTGTGAGTGTTAAATACTCCAGACCCTCTTTCCTCATTATGTCTAAGAAATATCAAATGTCTCTTTTTGATAGGAATAAAAAATAAATTTGTACTTACAATTTTCCTCAAAACTTCCTCATTATTCACATATTTTATCCATGGTATCTGAAGCATTTGTTGCTTTAATTCTTTTCTTCATCAGTAAACTTTTCTTCATCTTTCACTGTTGATATGACATAGCAGTTCAGAACTCAGTTCTTTTTTTTTTAATAATATTTTCCTATGTCTTAATACATTGCTTAGTTTCTGGAACTTTCACTGTTGATATGACATAGCAGTTCAGCACTCAGTTCTTTTTTTTAATAATATTTTCCTATGTCTTAATACATTGCTTAGTTTCTGGAACTTTCACTGTTGATATGACATAGCAGTTCAGCACTCAGTTCTTTTTTTTTAATAATATTTTCCTATGTCTTAATACATTGCTTAGTTTCTGGAAAGCAATATATTAAACATATATATGAATAACAACAAAAGAAAATTTTTCATTTTGGCATGTTTTATCCTATGATGGACTTTATTATCCTTACATTTGCTTTGATAAAGTTCATCAGAGGATGAAAGGTGTCAGTAAAGAAAAGTTCTCCTTTTCTCTTCATTCATATTGTCTTTTTACAGATGTATTTTATTTATATATTTGTATAAAAGCCTGTTTTGCTGTATCACAGCTCATCAGTGCAACTAGACAACTGAATGCTTCAAGCCTGGTTTGAAACCAGACCGATTTAGTATCAGTCAGAGTTTCTATCCCTAAGCCATTGGTGCTTTGGCAGAGAGAAAGACGAATTGTAGCATATTGTTTTTTACAAATGTAAACAAATGCCAGACAGCCAGAGTGATCCATTCATTAAATGAAGCATGATGCATTTTACATAATATATATATATATATATATATAGAGAGAGAGAGAGAGAGCATAGGGTTAACTGTTACCTTCCACACACTCTGTAACCTACTACCTCAAGTGGCTCTTGAACATTGTACTGGGTGAACATTATTGTAAGCAAAATATATATATATATATATATAAGTTTGGAAACTTCTTATCCTGATCAACTTCAAATCTGACCAAATATAAGATTTCGAATGAAACAGCTTCTTGGTGGAGCCAATAACTTTTCAGCACCCTCTCCTATATACATACATATATATATATATATATATAATGAAAATACTATATAGCCTTTAATTTACATTGAAGTATACATACATACATACATATACCAATAAGTGTATCACTTTATCTTCTCTCTTTCATTCCATTATCTCTCTCTCTCTCTCTCTCTATATATATATATATATATATATATATATATTTAGAGAGAGGAAATGATAAATAGATACATAGATATGGATGATGAGAGTGGCAGTTTCCACTTGAATGAAAATTTGTGGCTTGTAGAAGCTATTGAAGGCCTTGCATGTGTCTGTAAATATTAGTTGAATATTTCTTGACATTTCTGTCACAACTGACGATTGATTTGAAAAGGAATGTTTTATGACCTTTGGCATGGTACCCAGAAGCAGAGTGTGGGAGGAGACCAAAAAGACAACAGGAGATAAAAAAAAAAAATCATCAAAAATGAAAAAAATATTTTTATATATCCCCTTCCACACACCATGATTTACCGTAATATTTTCTTCATTGTCTTCATCCATTCTTACAATATTGACAAATGATCCAAAAGCAAAAATATCTATGTGTATATTTTTATTTATTCCTTCTCAAATATATTTCATTCAAATATATTTCAACCAAAGTTATTTTTCCAAAAATTCAGTGAATTTTTCCTTTTTTTTTTATTTGATAATATTTTATGCTAAATTGACGGCAGAGGAAGAAAAAAAATAAATTAATTTTTATTTTTTATTTTTTTAAAAATGAAGAAGCAGTAACACTTGAATGAATAAATAAATTGAATATATTTATCCTTTGTGCTTCTTTCTGCTTCATCCATTTTTCAATGGACATTTTTTTCAATTGTTTGTGTCATGCCTGCCTCTGACCTGTAATTTTAGGAAGTTGCACTAAGAATTTTTGATGGACTGAGAAGTATTAGAGAATAAGCCATCAAAATAAATTTGTCAGAATAAAAATGTTTCTACCTTTTTCTTTTTTTCATTTATTGACTTTTGTTTTTATTATTCTCCTCCTCAGAAATAATAAAAAAAAATAATAAAAAATATTTTTTTTATAATATGGACAGAAAAAATGAATTGATTTGTAAATCTTTGAGAATGTAATGTTAGTTTTAGGATTATAGGTTTCGCTTCTGAAGTTCAATACAGGACATAAAAAGAGTAAAAAAATTATGTCAATAAATCAATCGTTAAAATTTTTTTCATCATTTCTCCTTCCCCTATTTCTGGGCAAGGAAGACTCCCTGCAGTCATTGATTATATTATTGTTGAAATTTTGTCATAATTTTTTTTTTTTTTTACTTGTGCAAGTGATTCATAATTTTTTTGTTTTTTTTTTTGTTTGTTTTTTTTACGAAATATTTTTAAATAACAAAAACAAAAAAACTGCTTATGATTTTATTCAGTTGCTTTCTTCATATTTACATTTTTAGATTTTAATATTTTTATGTCTACTTCTCCCACAAACTTTTACCAAGTTAAAAAAAAAAATGTCAGCTCAGTATAAATTCTAGAGATAGAAAAAATTCTTGTGGTTGAGATCAAACATTGAATTCCAAGTAAGCATTTGTACTTGTGGATTTGGCGTAAGACTAAAGTAAAGAATTGGCAACTTGGAAGCTGGAGGGGTCACCCAAGATGTTTAGATGGTGAGATCCCTAATCATCTCAACCCACTAATGTGCAGTTCATGTTCTTAGAAAATTTATGATGTTCTCATGATATGAATGATTATTGGAATATATATATATTTTTTTTTTTTACATAAACTGGTTAAATTCTATAACATGTGATATTACAGGCATTAATAAATCCTAGCATAAAATCCAGTAATAATTATATAAATTAAAATAAAAATCTGATATTTATAGTTTGCCAAAAACAGAAGAAAAAATTCAGTATTAAATACAAGTTTCTAAAAATATCCAATATTAATTAACATAGTGTTATGAAAACATAGTTGTCTCCCCCTGAAACTACTCAACTATAAAAGGAATGGTTGAACTTCATATATTGGCAGTAGTAAAATTTCATTGATTAGAAATTCACTACAAGGTTAAACATTTATCTGTTTTCTTTACACCTAGTTTCTACCTATAACTTATTAAAGCCCACCATTTCCAAAATGACACAATAGACATTCTTCTTTTTTTTATGTGCCATGTCCTTTCAGGATGCAAGTGATCATGGCTCTCTACAATATCCTGTCCCTTGTAGCTCTTAGTAAATAAATCTTTTTATTATCTCTCCTAAATCCTGTTCTGCAATCCATTTACACAAATTCGTTAGGTAAGTTAATCTGCCCTCCTTGCCTTCAGTATATCGTGTTAGTATCATATTTTCCAAGCCTTCTTTCCTCATTATGTGCCCTAGAAATTTCAATTTTCTCATGTTAAGTATAAGTGTCCTTTTTGTTCCCATTTCTTTTTTAAAACTTAATTTTTGCTCAAATTTTAAGTCCATGGTATTCTCAGCATCCTTCTGTAGAAACAAATTTCTGTTACTTCTTCATCTACAAGAGGAGTGTCCAGCATTCACTGCCATATAAGAGGACTGAAATTATATAACAGTTCATTACTCTATTTAGAGTTTCTAATGAAATTTTCCTGTTTCTTAATACTTTACTTAGCTTTTGTAAAGTAACTTTTGCTATTGGATTTCAATGTTGCACTTTATGTGCTTTGTTAAAACACTTCCCAGAAATTTAAATTGTTGTACTGGTTTGATTTTTGTATTTGCAATTTACATGTTGGGCTGTTCCTTTTGTTAACAACCATGCATTCTGTCTTCTGGCAATTGATGATTAGTCCTTTCTTCTCACTTTCCTTTACTAACTTCTGTAGGTTTCTTTAAATAAAAATTATAAATCTGCCATTCATTCAAATTATCATGTGGTGACATTTGTTAAATATTAGGGGAAGACGACGTCAACCACTTATTTTGTCATTTTTATATTCAAAATATTTTATGCAACAATACCATCACCCTCCAAAAAATGTATATTCTCTCTAAACCCATATTTACAATATAATATAGAGAAAAGAATAAAAGAAATTATTCATATATAACAATTTTAAAACTCCCTACTCAAAAAATACTTTAAAATGTTTGCCTTTTGACATCGAATAGAGTGGGGAGGAGAGGTTAAAAACCAAATTGTGGAGAAGTAAAAAAAAAAAAAAAAAAATACCAATTAAATGACATTTTCTTGCTAAGTTAAACTCTCTTAATAAAGATAAAAACAATATTATTCTACCTTAAAAAGAGAAAAACAACACTGTTCTACTTTAAGTATGCTGGGCAAAGGAGTCTTTCTCAGAAATGCAAAATCCAACCACTTAAATATGCTACTTTAAAATTTAGCCCCACTCACATGACACAATTTTGCTACATTCAACCAACTTTTGCAAAGTTTGATGAATATGGTACCTCCTTATTCATGCTGGTACTTAAAGTAAATAAGCAGATGAAGAGAAAGAGACTAATTAATATAAACTTTCATTTGCATAATTTTTTGGTCAGGACCAGTCTGCTGTTTTATCCATTAGCATATTTTTGCCTTTGATGCCTGCCGAACATTTACACCCAGACTTGACAATGATTTTATTATATGGTCTTTTGTGTATTTCATAATCTTTTTAGCTTTTCTCTCAAATACAAAAACAGACAATTCTTGTCTCAATAACCCCCCCCCAGTTTCAGCAAATTAATGAGCAACCCATTCTCTTTATCAAGCAAAATCGCTGTGCCCTGCTGTGTAAATTTCACTGCATTAATTAAACAAGGGGAGGAGCATTACATGTATTTAGAGGAGAGTCTCCATTTGTGTTCATTATTTTTTCTTTTTGTCATTTTCATGCTGTTTCTTTGGTATATTCTTTTTTCTGAACAACTATTTTGGTGAGGATGGAATAAAGCCTTAATACCTTGGCCAAATTCCAAATTGGCTATAAAAATAAAAAAACCAAAGGTCCTATCTTCGTTGTAATCTGACCCTAATCAAACAAAAAGATCAGTCCAGGTATTATTTAGAAGTCTTTAACAATCAGATAAATATGTCCACAAAGTGAAAACTAAACAAAAACATGTCTGACTGCTACAACATAGACAAACACAATTCCAGGTGAGATGACAAAGGCATTTGGTTTAAAACAGGATCAGGCAATTTATGCCAATTTGGTAGCTTCATGAGTAAGCCACTAAAAATAGATACTGGTACAGATACAGTAGAGAGCGAGTCACAAGATATTTTTTAACCAATTACAGATGATTTGAATTAAATTAGAGAAATATTTTCTGAGCTCACTAAGTGTTATAAAGAATTTTTTTTTAATTGTCAGTCAGTTGACTTGGAAATGCCAGACCAAATCTACAGGAGGTCATCATGACTGAAGAATGTCAGCTTGTCTGCACAACATGACTTCATTCCATACACCTTCTGAGGCAAGGACCCATAAACAATAAAACAGCAGCAAAAATTAACTAAACCATGATTTAGAATACAAATGTGCAAAAATAAATTAATGCATATATCTTGAACATATAAAATCTCACTGCCTAAATAATGGAAATAAAATGCATTGTCAAATAATATACCTATTAGTTCAAAGTAACCCCAATTCAACTATAATTGTGTAAAAAGTACATTATATATGCTTTTGCCTACCTCAATGTGCTATATATATATAAGTAAAAAATGTGTGTGTATATGCACATATATATATATATATATATATATATATATATACACACACACACACATTATTTTTATAGATACAAACAAAATGAAATTTAAGTAAATGCTCTTAAATAAATTGTATCTATAAAAATAATGTATAAATAGAAAATATATTAAATAATTGTCAGACTTAATCCATTTCATTATATATATATATATATATATATATATATATATATATACCTACCTCAATGAATAAAAATGTGTATGTAAGAGAAGACACTAGTGTAGAATCTGTGGAGGTACCACATTAATAATTTCATTATTAATGAAATTATTAGGTACTCCACACATTCACTAAATAATGAGCATACTGTTTTAACATACCTACAGACAATAATGGATATGTCACCCATTCACATAAATACAGTAGTAAATACTGTATGTTGGTCTGCATTTGGAGATTCATTGCGAAATTCACTTGACTCACTTGTAGCAGTTGATTACTATCTGCTGCTGGTGAATCTTATTTGTATTGTTCTTGTTCTAAGTATTACCATTCCTTCTTTCTTTGTATGTGCCATGTCCTTTCAGGACATAGAGAGCCATGATTGCCTATCTCTTGCAGCTCTCAACTAGCTCCTTCCCTCTGCTTCCTCTCCCAGACCACGTTCTGCCATCCACCCATTCAAGCCCATCAGCTATGTCACGTGCTGCTTTCCCTTGTCTCTCTTTCCCTCTATTTGACCTGTGAGTATCAGATTCTCCAGGCCCTCCTTCCTCATTATGTGTCCCAGAAACTTGAGCTGCCTCTTTTTGATGTTAAGTATAAGCCTCCTCCTTGTCTGCATCCTCTCTAAGACCTCATTGTTGCTCACATGCTCAGTCCATGATATCCTTAGCATCCTTCTGTAGAACCACATCTCCATCATCTTTGAGGAAATCGTCCAACATTCACTGCTGTAGAGAAGAACAGATGTCACCAACCTTCATTTGATTATTCTATTCAGTAACCTTTCTTAGGTTACAACACATACCATGATGAAAAAAAATGACCCAAACTTATTAAAAACAAAGTTTTATTGGCAAAATCTTTGTTATTATTAACAAGAAAGACCAAAGGATTAATTGATTATTAAATTAAATTATATTTTTTGATCCTCCTTTTTAGAATGTTTGAAATTTTGCATCAGAATGGAGCCAAAGATTAGTATAGGAAATTTTAGCTTTTTTTTTTTTTTTTGGTGATGAAAAACACATTGATTTTGAAAATTCTGCAAAAATCAAATAATTGTCTGATTTTAATGAAACTTTTAGGTCTTATTCATGAATGAATGAAATTAATTTAGAAATTTTTACTTTTTAAAAAATCTAGTTAAAAACATTTTCTTTACATCTGTTAAAGCTACCTCCTCCCAACACACACTTATTAAATTTTATGAAATTTCCAGAAATTAATTTTTGTACCTCCTAATGTTTATATTAGTTATATGCAAAACTTTTTGAAGAATTTAAATCATCAGGATCCTTAGTTACCAAAAACATGCTCTGAATTGTAAAATAAAAATGCAATAAAACTAAGACATTATTTAATTAGAAAAGCTTTTAATTGTTTTTATGAATAAAATATATTCTGGACACTATTGTCTAAGGAAAAGAAATTTTTTTGATGAATAATGAATTTTTACAAGAATTGCTTATAGGTGATATTGTTATTAAGTAAAAACTATATTTACTAATCATAAATGGAAAAGCTTACTACAATATTCTTTAAAAGAATTTTGAATTTTTTTTTGTTTATAAATGTGCAAATTTTTTAAATAAGGATGTCCATCCATGACAAAAATAAGAGCCATAACCATAATAAATTTGAAGTCAAATCAGTTAAAATTCAATAAAACATTAACTGACAGAGAATATTTTTTGTAAATTTTTAAGATTACTGTGTAGTTAAAAAGACACTCATGTTATATTTATAAAGTAATTTTTTCAGATACAGCCACTGTAACAAAGATTAAACTTCTGCCTGTCAAGCTGTCAACATCTTAAATAAACACTTACCTCCATGTTAAAAAAGCATTTCTGCAATATTTTAAACCAAAAGTAAGTAATATTTGTTTCAAATCAGATTTACTAAACTTTAAATTAGCTAATATTCCTTGAATAAAGTTTCTGAAAAGTATACTTTAATATTGAAAGATTTTAAATGAGAGAATTACATTGTGCTGACAGCTAAAAATAGCTCTAAAATTAGTGATTTTTAGCAATTTAAAAATGAAAAACTCCTTCCAATAAATTTAAATTAGTTTTGAAATGCAGCAAAGTATTTTGCTTACTGGAAATATTAAATTTAATCTATTAGTTTGGAATTAAAACCAAAATAAAAGCTTCAAGAAAGATTTTTAATTGTAAAAATTTGTTTTAAACCTTAGATATACTGTTGTCTTTTGAGGTACCTATATGAAATAAAAAGTGTGTATGTGTGCATATATAATATAAAGTGTATATCTGTATATAAGTATGAGAAGACACCTGTAAAGAAATGTACAAACAGTAATAATAGAAATTGTTATCAACTGAAAGAGTTGAAGTTTTTTTTTCAATTTTCCTCAAGCAAGATCAGGACCAGCAAACAAAACCATGTCATATCTAGATTATGGAGTGTATGTCATATGCCCCCAGGTGCTAGTTGGTGGTGAGGGCACCAATGAAACATTTCTATTAAAGTCAGATAAACCATCTTTGGATAATAACATTTTTTTTTTGTCGACTCACAAACAAAACCCAGGAGGCTATCCTTTTCATGATTAGATTCTCTGTATCATAAACATGTATTATATTTAAAAATTATACGTACTATTTTATATATATATATATATATATATATATATATATATATATATACACACAGAGAGAAATTACTCTTGAAAATAATACATTGTTTTTTTTTTTAATTTGGTGAGGGTTATAAATTGATTTATTTAGTTTCATAATATAGATAACACTTCCATTAGTCAGTTAAGTGCCATATATGATATACATTTGGACGATCAAGTCTCTTTCAATTCATAACTGACGAGACAGAAGATTTTCCTGCAGTTGGTTACCATTTCTTTACTCAGTAGGTTGGTTACCATTTCTTTACTCAGTAGATTGGTTGACAACCAAGGCTATTGGAGCCAGTCTGTCCTGCTAGTCAATACATAGCTGTACAGAGAAGAAATGGGTTCATACATTTCCCAAGGGTATTTGTACATAAATGAATGTAATGTCCAATGCAGGGTTGGTGAAAGGATCCACCAATCTATGATATGGGCACCTGGCCCATTCCACTACATTTCAATTCTCATAAGGCAGTATTCATATAAAATACAAATTTTATTGTAACCTAAATATGAGTCATATACAATATAAACAAACAATTCAACTGGAAAAATTGAAAATAAATACAATGCATCTAAATACAAATTAGAGACATGTCATAATAGATCATTCCATCTTAAATATATCAACAATGTTTTGCAGTATTTTTTAACATCAACTTCAAATTGTATAAATGTGCCAAATTTTGTAAATAAGGATGTCCATACATGACACTTATCAAAAATAAGAGTGATAACTATAATAAAGCTGAAGCTAAAGTACCTAAAATTCAATAAAACATTAGACTATGAAGAATATTTTCCTAAATTTTAAAGATTACTGGGTAGTAAAAATTATATTATATAAAAAAGAGGTTCATGTAATATTCATCAAGTAATTTTTACAGATATGTCCCCTGTAGAAAAAAAGATTAGATAAGCTTCCAGATATGATTTTAGCACATTCAACATTATGGATAAGAAAAAATAGACTTATCATGAGCAAAACAAATTTTTCATCCATTAATAGTCAGTTGCATTTAGTTTAATTTGTAACATAGGTAGAAAAAAAGCAAATGTTGATAAGATAGCAAAGATCACTAAGCACTGTCTGCAGTCTCCAATGAAACCTTGTTTGTTGGGTAGTACATGCTGGTCTTGCCCAACTGGAATTTGAACTTGGCTCTCCAAGTTCTGATTCCAAGACATCACACTGCACATTCATATTACTGTAGATAACATACACTAATATCTGCAGTTATTGCCAAGATCACACAAGTTTTATTTAAAAGGAGTACTTTTTTTTATCATATTCTTTAACATAGAGAAATATGAATAAATATATTCTTACAATTGTACACTAAGTTGTATTCTGGTTGAGTTTTGGAAGGCAATATTATTTGTTAATATTTTACAGATATAATGACAGCACTTAATTTTAATTGGTGTTAATGCATTTTCTTATTAAGGAATAGAAAGAAAATGAGTAATAAAATCTTAATGGGTCATTATGAAATCAAAAATGTCTGCTATTTAATAATTTAAATTAACCAGCCTTACCAACCAAGTCTTGAAATTTCGACATTGATCTTGCCACTTATCTTAAACCTAAATATTCCTGAGCAACTACCATTTTTCTTGAACTGACTCTGGTAACACTGATGAAAAATTGTTATTTCAACCAAATTTATCGATTCAGTTTCTAGTATTTTTGTTCTATATCTTTATTTTAATATTTTGGATAGAGGTCAAAGGTTATTTCTTAAAAGTCCTTTTCAGTAAGTCTGAGAATTGGGGGGAAAAAATAAGACATTTAAAAAAAAAAAGATTACAATGCAGCAGAAAAAAAAACAACTGTAATTTGAAAGAAAAGCTGAAGAAAAAATGTGGATACAATAGATCAAAAATTTTTACTCATTATCTGAGTGTAAGATACAAAGAAATTTCTAATAAAATCTAAAATGTTAATTTAATGTTTACATGTTTTTTTTTGTTTTCTTTCTCCCCTTCAACTTTTTTAATAAAATTTCTTTGTCCTTGTTTGGCCAGACAATAGATTATTTTATAAGTGAAAAATTTCTTCATTTTTTTTATTTATTTTAACAATGCAGCACATTTTTCTGATTTTATTTATTTTTAAATGAACTCTAAAATGTTAATTTGATATTTTGACATTTTCTTTCCATCTTTTCTTTTTGGCTATTTCATAAACGATTCTTTTCATTGCTTTTATGGACAATAGATTATTTCATGTTTCGGTTTGACGTAAGTGAAAAATTTCATCAATTTTTATTCACATTGCTTGCTTTCTGTGAGCTCGTTATTTTATATGCATTCAGTATTAAGGCATTAATTAAAATTATTTGTAACTTTACAGAAAACTAATTTTTATTCTTTTCATCTTACCCAGACTGATTCATTACCATCATCGTTATTTTGCCATTCAAACACTTTTACTCTAATTTATTATAGTTTATTAAACGTTTACAGTCTTATCAGTCTCTCCCTCACCAATTTCTACCCTCTCATTTTCTCCCCTATTTTTGTAACTCTCTCATCTATCTATAAGATTCTGTGACTTCCGTCAGTTTGTTCGTCTGTCCGTCATTCCCTCTAAAATAGCCATACATTGACCAATCAAAACCAAATTTGGTGGAGCAGTGCAAATGGGTAAGTGGGTCAGTTATGTGCCATGTGTGATACATGCTTAGGCGATCATGTATCTATACATGACTGACGAGGCAGAGTTTTTTTCTCGCGGTAGGTTGCCATTATTTTCTGTGGTAGACCAGATGCCATCCAAGGCTATAGATCATGGTCTGTCCTGCTATTTACTCATAGCTGGGGGGTGAAGAAGATTCATATTTTTCCCAAGGGTATTAGCACATAAGTGAATGTAATGGATTCAAATGGAATTCAAACTTGGCTCTCCGATTCCTCAATCCAAGCCGCTATACATTACTCCACCTTGCCGCCTCTGGGTAAGTGGGTACAAAGTACAATTGATTTTACTATCATGTGTAGCTTAGTACAATAAATTTTCATTAATTTGCAGGGAGAATTAAAAGTTTTAATATTTAACATACAAAATACTCTCACTATTTAAATAACAATGATTAAAATAACAAATACTTAAGTAATAAAAATGCAATATTGTTTTATTATTACATATCTTTAAGTTTTATATATATATATATATATATATATATATATATATATATATTTTCCTTAATATAATGCACAGTAGTTGCACTGTAAATATAAACACAGTAGGAAGAGTAAAGTTTGTAAAACTCAATAAAAAATGTTATTGATAACTTCATCAATACTGTGAGGATTTTAACATATGTCAGTGTCTTGCAAAATAATTCTAATGTGTCACTAGGTCCCCAAACAGCCTTTCTGAAGTTTTGAATTCAGAGTTGTCACTCTCCTAGACTAGTTGCCAACCAAGACTGAAAAATACAAAGCACAGTTTCCCCTACTATTTAATCCATACCTGAGAGGGAACAGATGGATTCATACCTTTCCCAAGGGTATTTGCATCTAAGTGAATGTATTGAACCAAACACTTATTCAAACCATTCTCTCTGATTTCAGATTTGTGACTGCTATCCATTACACTGCCCACACATCAATACATGCACCATGTCTGTATTCAGTTTTTCTAAAACATGTGGTTGATTCTGCATAAGCCTTCATCACTAGAATCAAATCAAATAGAATGTGAGTAGTCTGGCTGTTTGGTTCTAGTAGCTGAATTGTTGGACACTCATGTATTAAAGACACTGGAAGAGACCATCATATATATTTTGTTTTGAACAATAAAAAATATTAAAAAAGTTATAATTTTCAAACACACTGGGTTGTATATTAATATTTTTTGTTTTATTATTTTAGTTAGGTTCTTCAAATAGTTTTGGCCATCATCAGGAGAAAACAAATCCCTGGTTGTTAGTAGCAGTGAACTACAGGAGTGACTGACTGTTTCTGAAGAAAGCGAACTTTCCCTGTAGTTTTCATTTGTTTTTTTATTGATAATTTTCGTCAGTCCTTGTGTTGGTCAAACAGCCTCTTTCAATTTGTTTTTAAGATAGAGGATGGGAGATTCCTGACATAGAATTACCTCCTTGGTCATTTTGACAGTTTTATTGGTTGCTGGAAATGAGATGTGTGTGTTAAGTGTATGTTATCTTTTAGTTCTTTGGGACTGTATGGGATGTGTGTATGTGTATATATTTGTGTGTGTGTGTGTATAAGCATGAAACCTCAACACCTCTGCAAGCATGTCTGTCTTGTTTGGGTGTGAAATGTGGGTAGGGCTTTATTTATGGGGTTATATATTAATTCTATCTATGTTATTAAATTTGTGATTAAGATTGGCTGGACTAAGTGTTTTGAGGTGCAAAATTCATTTGTCTTCATGTTCCTCTAGTATTTTTCTAAGGTTATCTGTTCTGTCTATTTTTTCAATCATAGTGAATTCTGTATGGCTTTTAGAATCATGTTTTTTCTAAGCAGAAATGTTGTTCTACAGGTAATAATCTTTCATGGGGAGCTGACTTGATCTGATTCTGATAATTATTAATTCTGTAGTGAAAGGGCCATTCAGATTTCCCCACATATTGTTTCTGGCATAGTGTGCATTCTAATAAGGAAATTATGTTATAACTTCTACAGTTAGTTGTGGTAGATTTTGAAAGTATATTTAGTGACTGAACTAGTGAATAAATTGGTATGTCTACTGATTATATATATATATATATATATATATATATATGTGTGTATAAGCATGAAACCTAACACCTAAGCATGTCTGTCTTGTTTGGGTGTGAAATGTATTTATTTATATATATTAATTCTATCTATGTTATTAAATTTGTGATTAAGATTGGCTAGACTAAGTGTTTTGAGGTGCAAAATATGGTATAAAATGACAATTGGAAAAAAATCTTAGATTTTGCCAATGCATTTCATCTTCCAACTTTTTCAAGGCAAAAGTGAAATCGAAAAGTTTTTGTTGTTATAGTTACATTGTCTTGTCCACAGAATTGATCTGGGAATTTAACTATATATATATATATATATATATGTTCTCTTCATAACTTTCTTTTTCATTATATACAATGTGCCATAATTATAATATTTCTTATTACATTATTTTTTAGTGGATATACATATTTAATTAGATGCTCAGTTTATTTATTGAACAGTATATTTTTTTATTATTATCTACTGGCTTGAATATTCAAAAAATCTTACTAAAGAAGTAAGTGAGTAGGTGAAAATAAACAAATATACTAACTAAACAGAGCGTTTACTCAAATATGGGTATCCACTAAAAATAACGTTTAAAGTGATAAAATCTGCTGGCTTAATAAATAAGAATACCTTACTTCTTTAGAAATATATGATGGTCTCTTCCATGTTTTGATCTGAAATTATGTTGCTAGAGAATTTTAAATGGGAATTGAGTGATAGCCTAATAATAACTAAATTTTTTTTGTTTTTTTTTGATGATCTATTGTTTCATTTAAGATTTTTGTACATTCAGGTTGTAAGTAGCTAGATATACAGGTCGTTCTAAAAGTCTTGGCAACGTTTTGACATTGAATATCTCAAAAAGGATATAAAAACATGCTCGACATATTCTGAAAGAATTTAATCTTAAGTTTTACATGGAATGTTCAAAGATGTTCAATGTGAGCACCATTGGTCACACGGCACACATCAAGCTGATAGTCCAATTCATACCAAACACGTTCCAGCATTGTGTTGTCGATGGTTGCAACAGCTTCCGTTGTTCAGGCCTTCAGTTCATCCATGTCTTTTGGAAGGGGATGCATATAGATCAGTCCTTTCACAAACCCTCACAAAAAGAAGTTGCAGGATGTGAGATCTGGAGACCTGGGAAATGCACATTGAACAAGTGTCCATGATTCTGTTTTTGCAAATTCAAGGACACAAAACACTTTTTCTGGTTGAGTGAATGCCATTACTGGATCTGAAAAAATATGAATAAATCATTAGCATTACAAAAAACTTAATGAATTTAGCTTTAAAATGGTACCAGTTTCATCTTACTACCATTCATAGTTCAGCAGATATGAGGACTTGAAATGTGCCCAAGACTTCTAGGAACACCGTGCGTGCATGTGTATATACATACATATATATATATATTATATGCACAACACCTGAAGAATGTATCATGCATGAAACTCTGAGTCTTGTGAGCAGTGAGGATAATATATATATCTTATATATTAGCTTAAAAACCACCCTATTGGGTGGCATTTAAGCTTGTTTCTTCGGAGGGCTCTTGACTGAGCCTTCAACTTCTTCAGGAGTTTGAGAATCCCTAAGTCTTTCCATATTCTCAGCTTTCAAAGCTCTCCTGGCTGCCATTTGATCTGGGTTTTCACTTGCATGGGACTTTCTTTTCTTCACTGCAGCCTTGGATCTTTTGATTGCAATCTGGTCCTTTGTTGGCAAAGATTTCTTTTTGTAAGGCATACTGCTACCATATGAGATAGACAACAATAAACTACAGAACTTAAAAGTGATTGCTGCAATTAAGTATTGCATTCATGCTTAAGCTTACCTTTTAAAAGTTCAATGATAATTCTTCTGTTGCCACTTAGTTTAAAGACCATTTAATGTACTATTCATACAAACAATTATTTTTATTTCATGGGTGACATTTGCTGGATTTTACAATTAATTTCAATTATTCCCAAATTTATTTCCAAGTTATAATAATTGCCATTGTACAAAAAATCATGCAAAAAAAAAAATCACTGAAAATAATTGCAGTAATGAAACTTGGGAATCCTAAATTTCTGTAACATAAAAGTTAGAGAGTTGTGTCCCTTTAATTTAAAAAGAGATGACACCGACATTAGCATAGAAGGAGACAAGCTATTGAGAGATGTGTCCCTTTAATTGAAAAAGTATGACACACTGACATTGGCATTTATTATATATATAAAAACAATAGTAATAGATAATAAAACAAACTATCACATATTGTGTACTGTATTGTAACCAACATATCATGCAGACAGAGCTAATATTATGAAAATGTAAGCACAACTGTCAATTTCATGCTTAGGCAATCATCATATACACACTAAAATGCCTCGGGTTGGATTTTAAGGCATACTAATATAGATGTCTCAATGAAAATTTTGTCAGAGGTAGGTATCAAAGAATGTTCATATGCCTACATTTGAAAACCAATCTTGACTTTTTTTTATTAAATAGTCTCTCTTTGGAGGGGGATTTTAAAATGCATAACTTTTCTTCCAGGTATAATACACATCTCCTAGGTCCAACTTTACATGCAAATAATTTTCATATTTCCCATTCTACTTCTGGAGTATTATTGCTTTTGTTTCCTGCAAATATGTAGAAAGTGTTGTACTACTGCAATATGTGGCTTTCCCTGGACTTTTGGAAAAACTATTGGTTGACTATTTTGGTAGTTTACTATTCCTCACCCCAAGGTGGAGGTGTCTCAATTTCTACAGATTCATATGACATGCACACAGCGAGGCAACTCTGAAATTCAGGGCAAATATATTTAAGATATATTCATAACTGCTTGTGAAGTTTTAGAATGGAGATATTTTAGCTTAAGAACAAAAAATGCATTGCAAGATTTTAGCAATTAAAAACTGATTAAGGAGAGAAAAAAAATGTTGAAGGAAGTACAAACAATATGAGAACTTGCTGAAATAATAAATTAATCAGTTTTATGCTGTTTCAGAACCTTCTACATGGACTTAGAGAAAGTAATATTAATTAGCATTTAAACACTTACTCTTTTTGTTTGATAAAGAAAGAAGTAATCTTAGCAGAAGGGATGAAAAATAGATTTATTACAAAGATTGAAATCAGAGAAAATTTGTACCTGAATCCCAAACAGCTTTCAACATCTTGATCTAAACAAAATGTACAGGAGAAAAAAAAACTTTCATAGCATTCAAATTCTTCTATGCGCCATGTTTCAGGATATTGGCAATCATGGCTCTCTACAATTTCTTGTCTCTTTTCTTTTCATCATGCCTACAATATGTTCTGTGAGTATCAAATTTTCCAAGCTCTTTCTCCATTATGAGCCCAGGAAATCTCATGTTATGTATGTGTCCTTTTTGTTTCCATGTTCTCTAAAACTTCATTGTTGCTCACATGTTTGATCAATGATATTCTCAGCATCCTTCTATAGAACAACATTTCCATTGCTTCAAGTATCTTGTTCATTTGAGGAAATTGTCCAACAAACACTGCTAGAGGAGGACTGATACTATATAACAGTTCAGTATTCTTTTCTTTGTTTCTACCAAAATATTCCTGTTTCTTAATACTTTGCTTCATTTTTGAAAGGCATCTTTCAGTATCTCAAGGCACCTTCATATTGTCCTCAGTTAAGCGCCTTCCTATATATTTTGTTGTACTTGTTTGATTTTGGTATCTCCAATTTGTAATTTGCATGTTGGGCTGTTCCTTTTGCTAACAACCATGCATTTTATCTTATTTTAGCTGATAGTGAAGAAAAGCAAAAAGAAAAGACTGTCTTCTTTAGTTTCTTTATAAACACTGTATCATCTGCATATATTATGTTGGCTGCCAACCAATAATGAATCTTGGTAGGATTTCTAATTCTCGTAGTATCACCTCACTGTATAGGTTGAATAAGTCCTGAAAGAAGGCACATCCTTGTATTACAAGCCTTTTTATTTTTTATAGTTTGTTGAAAAGATTTCCTGATATTAAATTTTTGTACTTACTGTATGAAAATGATGATTATTGAAAAAAAAAAATAAATAAATGCAAAAAAAAGCTGCTAAAAAAACAAAATGAAAACTCATCTTTGATTCTTTGGTCAAATTTGAGTAAATGGATGAGGCCAAGAATTGTCATACTTATTTGATTTTGGCATCTCCAATTTGTATGTTGGGCTGTTCCTTTTTGCAAACAACCATGCATTCTATCTTCTTGTAATTGATGTTTAGTCTTTTTTTTCTCACTTTCCTTCACTATCTTCTTTAGGAGTTTTTGTAGTTTCCTTTCTATGTCAGTTATCAACACTGTGTCATCTGCATATCTAATGTTGTTAAAATTGTTGCCGTTAATAATGAATCTTTGTAGGACTTCTAATTCTTTCTGAATTGCCTCAAAGTTGATAAAATCTGATGAGAAGACTCATCCTTGTCTTACACCCACCAGTGATGGACCTACATTTTTGGGGCTCTGACGCCTGAACAGATATGGTGGTCCCTTTCCAACCAGCAACAATAGATTTGAGGATCCAACTGCCAAAATGTAGGCTATGAATAGATTCTGGTGAGCTCAATGAACCCATACAGCTGATGTTTTGGGTGCTGCAAACCACCAAGACAATTTTTAAATTTGACCAATTACAATTTGAGGCCATATGAAATAGAATCATAAGTAGCTAATGTCATCTATAGAATATATTCTATCACTAAAATGGCCTCATTTTAATAACATTTTGTTGAAAAATTCACTAAATAAAAACAAAAAAAAGTTGCTTCAAGTGCCCCTCTGGGATTAGAGACCCTGAAGCTTAAGTTTTATTGTATGTCCACCATTGTACACCTACTTCCTATTTTTGTATATTTACTGAATTCATTTTCTAACCATATGCAGGTGGTTTGCTCTGAGTATAGATTCTGGATTATTTTAATATCTTTCCCAAATGTCATGGTTATCTAGCAGTTCCAATAGTTCTTTATGACATATTGTATCATTCCCCCAAGTACCAAAACAAAAATTCCTCAAAAAGTGGGGATAGGAACAATTCTTTAATGTGTTAATGTCAATTATTAAAATATGGTATTAGTTATAGTCAAAGATACGTTCCAAAATCTTAGCAGAATATTGAGAAACAGAAAAAAAAATTCATTGAAAACAAATAAGAGAGTACCAAACTGTCCACCTATATGGCAATGAATGCTAGACAATCTCCTCAAAGATGAAGAGACTTATGTGCTTCTACAGAAGGATGCTGAGGATACCATGGACCAAACATGTGAGCAACAAGTTTTGAATAAAATGGAAACAGAAAACTTATAATTAACATTAGGAAGAGATAGCTGAAATTTCTAGGACATATAATGAGGAAAGAAGGTTAAGGCAAGAAGGACAGAGGAAAACAATGCATAGCATACTTAGTGACCTTGAGTAAATGGATGGCAGAACAAGGTTTATGAGAAATAGGAAAAAAAACAAAATTTATTAAGAACTGTGAAGGACAGGAAATTGTGGAGAGCCATGATCACCCCTACATTTTGAAGAGATAGGACACATAAAGAAGAAAAATTAATTATAGGATTCTAACAATGGAATTTAGAATGGGCATTTAATGGGATAATAATGAACTACACAATTTACCTGAAAGGTGTTAGAAGGAAAGAAAGTAATGAAGAAGGATCCTATGAATTTTATATTAATAAAAGATTTTGTCAAAACCGCTGGACATTTTTTCATTAAAATAATACATATGTTAGCAGCTGTATCACTTGAGGGTGTGGATGATCTGTCACAGGGTTCATATTATTCCAAATCACCATGTATCAGGGAGGCAAAAATATTTGTTTGCTTTATTAAGTTAAAATGAAGGACAGATTTGTTATTTTTCCAATTAACTTTGCATAAAAGATGGCAGGAGAATGATAATTCTAACTTGACAAGACATTCTCTTTGTCAGCAATCAATTACTCTTGGTACCTTTTACAATCTCTTTTTATCCTTAAAAATTCCAACATATTTTCCTTAAACACAATTTTATTTTTTTATCCAGACCTGAAGAAGCCAAAACCAACACACATTCAACAAATCACATTGTTTCCAGCATTTCCATGTTGTCATTTTCTATTTTGTTTCATATGTATGAGCATTTTTTATATATATATATATACACACACATTCTTGTAATATGTATTTTTTTCTTCTATTTTGCTGTACTAGTTATCTTCCTTGTACTGACAATCCTAAGTGTCAGTGTCTTTGCTATAATGATGGCAGGTATTTTGAAAATGTTTACAAAGCTGAGAGCTAAAAACAAGGTATAAAAAAAGTATACAAAAGACTTGCATATAAAAGTCTTAATCAAAAATAAGGACTTGATAAAATACCAATTAGTATCATTTTTATGGCAAGGGGAAACTAGTACATATAGATCAAGCAAGAATTTTATATTCATTGTATGTGTTAAGTTTCTGTATAATATATGTGTATCAACTGACATTCATGAATCAATATGTATTAAAAGTTTCCTTTTAATGGAACTTCCTTTTTGTTTTTAATATCCAAAACCAATAAAGAAAGAAATGACACTTTAGAATGAGGAGGAGGAGGAGGATACTAAGGTTTTGGTAATTAAGAAATACAGGGAAAAATCTGTGTCCAATTCCAAATTTATCCCAGATGTGGGAATTAGACTCTAAATCATATGTGACATGAACAAACATGAAACTATAATCTCAAATCTCGGCAGAAATATCATCAGATGAGGAATTTTTCATCAATCAAACCAGGTATCTAGATATATGCAGGTGTAAATGGTTCGGCATTCTGATTGAGCCAAAGGATTTACTTGGAGGCAATGTTCTCAACCTTGAACTATATACAGCGTCACACTTTATTTGCGTAACAGCAAGGATATTTGATGTCATCAAGATTGGATAACATATTCTGCCATGCAATTCCAATCTTCTTTTAATATTGGGGGTGGGGAATAGTGTTATCCAAAAAAATAATAATTGCCTATTTGTGTCAGTTTCTCTAATATTTCATGTTGAAATCAAATATGTCACACTAAAAGGTTCCATTTGAAAAGAATTTTGCATAAATGTCTGAACTGGTGAACATGTATGATTTCCTAAAAAAAATAATGATTTATTTACATGAGCAGACAGAAAACTATACTCTATGATTCATATTTACAGAAAACATTTTCTTGAAAAATCTCTTATGTTTACAAAGCTGTTGAAGTTATAGTTCCATGATTTTTCAAATTATTATCCCAACACTTAAAGTTCAAAAGAGACAGCTGAAATTTCTGGCAAACATAATTAGGAAAGAAGGCCTAGAAAATTTAACACTCACTCTATAGACTGAATGCATGAAAATTTGGCAAAACTGTAACCTACTTAAGGTTTTGTGAATGACTGGCAGAACAAGGACAAAAGGGACAGTAATGGATCAAAGGTTACTTTCAGCAACAAAAAACAAGAAGTTGTGGAAGATTATGATGATGTCATATTCCACAGCTAGATTTTGAATCCAACGGGTTGTTATATTGTTTGTAGATGATAAATAGGTATATTGAACAATTAAGTACATAAATATACATAAATATGAATAAAATCAAAAGGAAAACTTATCTTAGCTGACACACTTCATCCTTTGAGGGACATTATCAAGGCAAATGTAAGAATTTTATTTTGTGATAAATTTTCCTTTTGTCTTTATTCATATTGTCCTTTTACAAATATACTCTATCTGAATTTTTTACACATAGATAAATATATTAATGTTTCTGGAAAAACTGATTTTACTTTAAAAAAAAAAAAAGACAAAAAGAGCAAAGTAATATTGAATTAACAAACAATATTTGCATCATCTATGTGAAAGGAAAAAAAAAGAAAAACATTGAAATATGAATAGTCTGATAGAATTCAGAATTTTAGGTGCTTTTTTTTTTAATTAATGTTTGGTAAAGTTCAAATTTCAGTCAAGTTGATTACATTCACTTACATGCTGATACTTTTGTGGAAGGAATAAATCCAACTCTTCTCCTCTCCAGCTATGAAGGGGAGAAGATTTATCATCTATAAACAAATAGTCAAACAGATTAGGTTTTAAAGCCTTGGGTGGCAACCGGACTAGGAGAAGTAAAAACTCTGAATACAAAACTATGTAGCTCTGGCAAAGCACATATAATGCAGCTAAGGAAAGGAGCATTGACTTGATGATCCCAACTATGGTTGACTCATGTTCATTTGTAATGGTGCATATTGTTAATCCATAATTGCTGCACTATAAAGTTATAGTGCAAAATATTAAGTACATTCTTTTTACTCAAATGGCAAGAAGTGCTTTGGTATGATGCCAACCAAAATTAATTGAATGGTCCTAAATAAAATTATTTGCTGATATTGCAGTTATACAAATAATTTTAGGATTGGAAGCGTTTGCATTTCAGAGCAAAACATTTAAAATAGAAAATACAGATTCTATAAGAAACTTGAAATTCTAATGTCTGTAATCTACTTTCTGTGGAATGGTTTCTATACTCTACCACCAAAACTAATTTTATTTTTACCTTTATGTTGTCACTTTTCTAATTACCCTGTTAAATGCATATCTGTACCTTTTTAAAAGATTTTTTTGTCTTGCCCCAAGAATCAAGTAACATGGTTCCTGCTATCAATCCAGTGAATGAAAATTCACCCTCAAATCCAGTGTTAAAAATCATCTACCTGATGGGTTAAATTATGGTTAGATTAGAGTAGGCCAGGTTAACTTTGTCAGCTCTGATGAATTTGCTATTGAGACAAGGGGTAAATAACAGTGTTGTCTGCATAAATGCTTACTTGGGAACTATTGACATCAGAAAGATCATTAATGAAGATCAGAAACCATGTAGGACCCAGGGTAGTGCCTTGGGGGACACCCACATTCATTTGACAGGATCTGAAAGTGAGCCTGTTCAAAGCAACCTTCATTTCACGATTTGATAGGAACGATTGAATTAAATCAATCATCCTGTAATACTATAGCCCTGGAGCTTACGTAGAAGACCAATGTGTCAAACGCCTTCAAGATATCGAGAGCCACAATTCGAGCTTTGCTGTTATTATCAAGAAGTTTATATACACATTTAGTAATGGCTGTTAGATGGGGTTGATGGTTCTCCTGAGTTCATAAACAGAGGAGGACATCCAGCAAGCAGCGAGGCATAGTTATAGAGTTTGGAGAGAACTGGAGCCAGCTCGGTAGCACATTTCTTTAAGATGACAGCTTAGATCCCATTACCTCTGCTTACCTTATGGGAGTCTAATTTAAAAATGTCTGAGACCAGTGATGGAATTATGTGCATATCACTTAGTACAGGCCTGAGAAAAGGAAATCATGTAAAAATTGTGTGTGTATATATATATATATATATATATATATATACACACACATGTCATGTAAAAGTGTGTATGTATGTATATATATATATATGTATATATATAGAGAGAGAGAGTGTGTGTGTGTAAAAGAATATGGTGTTTTCTCTCTACCTATTATACAATCAATCTTTAAGTATATTGTCCTAGACAAATTCACTGTGGCATTACATTTTATCCTTGGATATTTACAATATCTTTCTCTATCTTAATGTAGCACTTGATACTGTCTATGGATTACTGGCAAAGAAGTGAATCAAATGTTTTCTACCACAAAATATTCCCATGCAAAGACCTTTTTTTTCTCTCTCTCTCTCTCTAAAGTACTCAAGAAGATAAGTCCCTCTGACATATCCATCATGATCTAAGCCCTTAAGTCGATAGACAGATTGGACATGCACACCAAGGTTGATAGCAATCTCTAACTTCTTGTCAGATTCTCACACACACACTATCTATTTATATCTATGTCTTGATATCAATAAATATATAAGAGAGAGAAGCGGCAAAAATTGGTTTTCTTCATTTCACTCAGTCTTTCATATATATATATATATATATATATATATATATAAGGAAACCTTTTCTTAGCCAATGATTTTCATCCTCTGATAATCCTTATAAAAGGTAAATGTAAGGATATCATTTTGCAACTAATATTTACAAAAAGAAGTAAAAATGTTACTTTTACCAAATTCTAGATCAAACAACACTCATAAATATACGTCAGGCTAACTGGAAGTCAAGGTAAATTATCTTGGATGCAAAGTGTTTTAATTTAATGTCTAATAAACAAAAGTTAGTAAATGTTGTTGAATTTATTTTTTTTTAACCTTTAAAAAAATTTTAAGAAGTGCCTAACTTGTTTAGAAATATCTAGTCAATCCATTCTATACAACCCCTTTCTCAGCTCAATGGCTAAAGATAGCTTTGAGTGATTGGAATCTCTACATCTTTGTAAGGATCATCCTTCTATGGATCTTGTGGATTGCCACTACAGAATGACAAAG
Organism: Acanthosepion pharaonis; assembly: GCA_903632075.3. NCBI lineage: Eukaryota > Metazoa > Mollusca > Cephalopoda > Sepiida > Sepiidae > Acanthosepion > Acanthosepion pharaonis. The sequence goes on along the minus strand of CAHIKZ030001263.1, from coordinate 210,004 downwards.
AACTGTATCAAATAACAGAAACGACATCACTTGAATACTTTCAACAGCAGTGAAAAGTAAAATGGATATTACAGAAGAGAGAATAATGACATTATCAAAAAAAGTTAGGAAGGAAACCCACCACCACTGGAAAGATCAGTAACAGCAACTGGGCTCGAGAAATATATTTTCCTGAAAAATTCTTTTTAGAGAAAGATTTTATTAATTTCAATTGAAAGTAGCTTGGTCACTGAATGCCAAATGTTTCCTTATAAGGAAACCGGTGATATTACCATTAACATCCCAGTTTGGGGATAGCAGACATTCTCAAAAGTCGAAGTTTATAGTTAATAACAGATTTTTCTTTTCTTTTCAAAATTAAAACGTTTTTAGAAACATTATTAATACTTGATGTTACAGTAAGCATTAATAGATTAAGAATGAATATACTTAATCTCTAACAGCAAATAACTTAAAAATAAAGAATTTCTGCATTTGTTTTTGTTTTTTTAATTTTTTTAAATTTAAGAAATTGAAATAAGATAATTGTAAAACATTAGTTATTTTCTCTGATATATGTCCAAAGTTCATGGCTGAGTCAATGAAGTACTACTTAAAGCAGATAGCAATGAAATCTTTTATATGTTGCCTTTTTTAAATACTTACCATTAAAGAGAAGAAATAGACTAGAAGAAGTCAGTCTGCAACTAGTTTTGAAGTTGTTTTTTTCTTAAATCTCAGATCTTAATAGAATATCTAAAATATTTTATATTTGTCATGCAAGGATAACTTTTGAAAGTTTACTTTCTTAGCAGATAAAGGAATGACATCTACCTGTTATTATTATTATTGACAATTCTTTATGTACTCAAAATATTGTTTTAATTTTTTTAATATCATCCTTGTTAATTCCTGAAATTATCATTTCATCCATTTTTAAGAAAAAATCACTTCTTTAATATAAAAAGTGTCATTTACTGTCACTCCTCGAAGATATGACCATTCTTTTTTTTTTTTTTTTTTTTAGGCAGGATCCAAATTGCACATTTATAAATCTACCATACATCTGTGCATTGAATATTGCTGCCATATCTGGACTGGTGCTCCTACGATATATCTTGAGATTCTTGGCAAAATTCAAAAATGGTTTGCAATATAATCAAATCTAGACATGGCATTTTGATTTCAATTGCATTCTCACTGATGTGATTTGACTTCCCTTTGTCTTTACTACAAATATTTTCATGGCAATTGTTCTGATGAGCTTTCTTTCTTGGTGCCTCGACTGCATGGATTTAAGCATGCTATTAGATTGATGAAGGGGAGAAAGAAGAAGGGACTAAGCATAAACTACAAGAAGACAGAATGCATGGTCATCAGCAAAAAGAGGAACCCAAAATGCAATTTACAGTAAAAATCATACTAAAATCAAACAGATACAGAAATTTAAATATCTGGCAAGTGTTCTAACAAAGGACAGAAATTGCAACATTGGCCATCCCAAAAGCTAAGCAGAGTATTACAAAACAGGAACATTTCATTGGAAACAAAAAAAGAGTACTGAACTGTTATGTGATATGTCCTCCAGTATGGCAGAAAATGCTGGACAATCTCCTCGAAGATGAAGGAGAAACCTGAAGCAATAGAAATGTCTTTCTTCAGAAGGATGCTAAGGATACCATATATGTGAGCAACAACAAGGTTTTGGAGAGAATGGAAATGAAAAAGAAACTTATACTTAACATCAGAAAGAGGCAGATGGAATTTTTGGGAAACATAATGCGGAAGAAAGTCTTGGAAAATCTGATACTCACAGGATAGATATACGGACAGGAGAAAGCAACTTGTGACGTGCTTAATGGGCTTGAGCAAGTGAATGGTAAAACAGGGTCTGGGAGAAGTAACAAAAACACAAAACTTATTCAGAGTTACAAGGGACAGGAGGAGGTGGAGGGCCATGATTGCCTATGTCCTGAAGGGACAAGGTGCATAAAAGAAGACTACGTTGACAAATAGATATCAATATTTTGCTGTTGAACCCAAGCTAGATACAACTGTATTTTATATTCTAATGGATTCTTTTTTTCAATTGTAGTCTTGCTTTCCTGCCACATACAATCTTTAAAAATTTAAATTCATCAATTGCAATTTTCTGTCTTGTTAAATAACTGTTCTTTTACTGTCCTTTTTCCTCACAAAATGTCTGCTACATGGCATGATGTAGCAAAAACAACAAGACTTCTCCCTACTAGAGAGATTTCTGCCTCCATCAAGCAATCTTCTTAATTTCATCCAACCTCATCACACATATTTTCTAACAGCAAAGCCTGTAAATGTTTTGTTCTCTTTTTCAGGTATCTTTTTTCCCTTCATAGGTTGAATTCATTTCTTTTGACAGTTTTCCAACTTGGCCATGACAAGTTGTAACTCCTCCTGCTACAAACTGTTGACCAAAATCAGCATTATCTTGTTCAAACCTGTAGCATCTATTCATCACCAATCCATTTTCACCACAACTACTTAAAATATGCCCCAAAGAAATAAATTTTGGTGTAAGATTTTAAATGTTGAATTTGCTTACTTTGAAAGTTTTCCATATTAGTCATAAAATTGTAATCCCTGTTAGAAATTAGTGACCAACACTAACCTCATCTATTTCAATCTTGTAGCATTTATTCACTACAAATTCTTCAACTGAGTTTACTAATACAAGATTGTCCATATTTTCATGCAATGATGCCTTCAATATTTTAGCAAACAATATTGTCCTTTAAAATAATTAATCATAGCTCCAGTTGAAAGTCATTTTTTCTTTTACTTACTTATCCAGTAACTACTTGTCTCCTCCACCTTTACAAGAGGCTGAAAATTGAGTACTGCTGCCATATATGGTCAGGAGCATTCCAGGGTCCAAAAGTGTCACAGATGAAACATTGCAAGCCTCTCACTATTGTATCAATATTTCCACAGAAAGTGTTCAGACAAATTACATTCTTTAGTTCTACTCATTATGCCAGGCATATTGTAGCAAACCACCCTCATTCCCTTCAAATTCCATTAGTGAGATGGAAGTTCCACTTGAACAGCTTCTTCCCATGAACTGCTGCCTTGTGGAACCAACACCCAAGAGGATCGCTAGAATCTTATCCTGTTCATGTCTAACAGTTACCATTATCTTTCCCACATATCTCCATAAACTGTGCCTCTTACACTGTAACCTTCTAACTTGATTGGCTCTTGGTCCTTGTACCAGGTGAAGAACATTGAATTAAAACTTTTTTTTTACACAATCTAAAACATTTATAGAAAGAACTCTGTTATAAAAATGCCAGTGTCTCAGAAAGTGTTATCTTTTGACCTTCAAATATTGCAAACAACAGTTCTTTTGTTACCTTCCTGATGAGAGAAAACTAACCTTGAAATAATTCATTTAGCTCATAGACATGCAGATGCTGCCTTTGTTTATTTGAATTGAAAAATGTATTTGCCACATTGTCATTATTGTGAGGAGAAAAAGGCTACTGCTGTTATAATAGCTTATTTTTTATAAATTAATATTTCATGAAAAAATTTCACAGTCAATTTTCTCCTTCACTTGAACTTAAAGACTATTTTTTTAATTACACCAAAGTTTAGCATATTGTTATTTTTTTTCAAATAAAACTTTTTAAACATGTGTTAAAAAAAATAAATGGCAAAAAGATGGCTGGAGCATATGATGAATAAATTATATCCCTTTAAGAAAATTAATCAATTTACTGACCAAAATAAAATCTGTAAAGAAATTGTAATAAATGAAATATTAAAAAAAAAAAAGGAAAAATATAAATTCAAATTTTTCGTTATTAATTATTTTTGCTTTCATTTATTTATAAAAGTTTGAGAAAATTCAATTCCCAAAACGGATTGGAAATTCTTTGTCACATTTCAATGCACATTCTTCAGTTTTGGCCAGCGGGGTAGAGGGCTTAGTAATGGTCAATGAAGGATGGGTCTGGTAGAGGTCTCATCAATTATGTTGACAATTTGTTGTGTGAATAGCAATTCAACCTTGGATAAATAACTTGATTACATTATTGATTTCCCATTGCTGCAATGGTCACTATATTTGTGTGTCCAATGAATATCTAGGGTTTTTAATTATTTAAAAATTCAACTTTTTACACCTCTGCATATTCTCTTGTGTGAGAGAGAGAGGAAGTGAAATAGAGAAAGAAAAGAAGTACAAATAACAAAAGAGAAAACAAGAAGCAGGAATAAATAATATATTATAATAAAGAATAATTTTAAAAGGAGAAATAAAATAAATGTGAGTGAATAAGAAAAAGTGAAAGGCTAAAAAAAAATGTTGGAAAAGGAAAACATTTACAATAACATCAACAACAATATATGCAAATAGATTTAGTCAGTGCTATGGTTGGACAAACCATTTACATCAATTATGTATTATTACCAAGAGCTTTTAACATGCCTTCACCAGAGAATTCAACTGGGAATTTATAGGCATTAATTCCAAGCTAAATTCAACATATTGGATTGAGCTTAAATCATAAAATGAAATGAAATAAAAGCAAGGAAAATAAAAGTGGTAATGAAATCAACTATCAAAAGATTGTCTTTTGAAGTCAAAGTAAAAATCATTGTAAAGAAAATCTAAAAGAAAAAGTTCTAAAATGGTGGACTCTGAATGGAGAGAAAAAAGAATTTAAAAAAAAAAAATAGAGAGTGAATATATATGAAAGGGAATAAAAGGATTTTTTTTAAAATAAATATGTATTAACACTAGAATTAAAAAAAAATGTGTTATAAAAAGAAAGCACATTCATAATGTAATTTTTTTACTGTTGGGAGAAAACTGGACAAAAGCAACCTTAAAGATAAACTTAAAGAGAAATGCAAAATAAATGATGAAAAAAAAAAAAACAGGAAGAAAATTATTTTGTCAAAAATAAAATACATTTCTTTTTGCACAAACAGACAAACAAGAATATCACAAATTAAAGAAACAAGTGATATGTTGAACAAAACAGCCAGTTTTTTTTCAAAATTTTCTGTGTAAAAAAAAAAAAATACAAGCTGTATATGTTCAGCAGACTGCATTTAGTTCAGAGGCAAAATAGAAGAGGCTTGTGCTATCATCATGCCAACAACAAGAGAGAAAAAGATGAAGTAAATAAAAAGTAGTTAATGAGAGTGTTTATTTGTGTAGGAGAGCTAAAAAAGACATGATTAAGACAAATGGCTTGAAAGCCATGAGTTCATGCCTTTCTTAACAGCCTCTAAAAAGTGTTCAGTGAAAATAGGAAAAGAACATAACAACATAGGTGTTAAAAAGAAACCAGCAAAAAAACAATATCACATAGTTTCAGTAACACTAAAGGTGTAAAGTGTGCAATGAGTAAATTGTTGCCATTTTTATATTTTTAATTTCATGCATGTTTGTAGTTTGTTTTTGTTGACTGCACAGTATAGTAGGATCAGTTGAACCCTGTCTGTGAGTAAAAGAGCACCGGGAATTTGGAAACGGCATGCTGTGCTGCTTGGAATTGATGCCAGAAGCTCCAATACAAACAAACAATGCAGAGGATTTAGAAAGAACTGGATGAGTCTAATGGTGGTTACAAAGGTATAGTGGCTCAGAAAACTCACTCTGATCATTCTGATAAGAAAAGAACTCCCAATCTTGTTGGTGAGGGCCCCAGACTCAACACGGAAACATACATCAAGTGCCTTGAAAAGGTAGTGCTGCCTTGGGTCGAGGGTGGCTGCTGGTACACCCTCTGTCTGGTAACACCAAAGATGAACTGAAGGCAAGGATTATGGCGGCATTCACTAACTTAAATGAGGAGACTGTCCAGAAGAGATTCCAAAGTCATCTGGAAGCCATGGTTGAAACCAATGGTGATTTTATTGAATAAATTTACTCATTAGATTAAAATAATCTATTAAAATGAGATATCCATGTTATTTTCATTTTTGCGCAATTTAGATGACAATTTATCCTTCGCACCCTGTATATGGACATGGAGAAACACAGAACCAAATTGATTATATAATTATTGTTTACAAATTCAGCAATGCAGTTTTACACTGTCAAACATACACAAGTGCCAACTGCGGGAGTGACCACCTTTCAATGCTATGTAAACTGAGAGTGAAAGTACAGAAAAATAAAGAGAGCCAAGTTAGCGCTTAGTTTGCAATACGACAGACTTGTGAAAGAGAAGCATATGGATGGTGTTAAAAGCAAATAAAATGTACTAAATGGGGTAGAATAACATCAGCAAATGAGATCATCCCAAAGAAAACTAGATGCGGAAAAAAAGGAATGGATTCTGATGAGACGGTAAACAATGCTAAGGTATGGCACAGAATGCAGGGCACTGCCCAAGGAAATTAGGAACAAATGTGCAGAAATAGAACAAATGAGTATTACAGATAAAACAGATATGCATACAAAAATAAAAGAACAGGACAAAAGACATGCTCATCAATAGGATACATAATATTCACGGACAGAAGACTGATAAAAGAGAAAAAAAATACATCAGAAATGAATATATTGGAGAAAGCTTTCACAATAAAAGAGGTCAACCCACAATATACAGAAATATCAAAGAATCAAAAATATTAAAATCTAAAGTGAAATCAGCACTGACCAAATTGAACATGAACATCAAGACCAGACGGAATCATAATAGAGATGCTTGTAGCTTTAGATGATTTATCATTGATAAGATTAAAGACATCATAAATGAAATCTACAGCAATGATGATATACCAGAAGACCTAAGTAGATCCATTTTCATAGCATTACCTAAGAAGCCAGGTGCAAATGTATATGAGGTCTATGAAGTAATCAACCTAATGTGCCATATAACAAAACTCATCATCTAAATTCTGGTGATCAGCAAAATCAGAATTGAAATAGGACAAAAACAATGTGGTTAAAGACACTGGAACAAGGAATGTGATATTTATGCACAGAATGATATAAGAAAGAGTGAGACAAATTCAAAAGGATATATAACTGTGTTTTATAGATTATGCAGAACTTATACTGGGAGCAAACTACCTGCATATGAATAGTAAATATGCAAAAATAGAAAGCTGTCTAAGACAATGATGTGTCTTCTCACCACTTATTCAATCTTTACAATAAAAAAACCTTGATAGAATTAGAACCAGGATATCTTATTAGCAGCCACAATCTTAACATTATATATGCAAATGACAGAGTGTTGATAGCAGACATAGAAAGGAAACTACAAAAAGTAGTGAAGGAAAACAAAACATTAATTGCAAGCACTAAACTTTTTGAGGCCTTAATCAACAAGAAGGTCATCGAACACCTAGATAAGAACATCCTCTTGAGGGGCAAGCAAATACAGGTTTTAATCAGCCCAATCCACTGTTGATGTCCTAACATTACTCCCAAAATTAGTGAGGCTCTTAGTGACAAACACATCTTGAGGACTAGAGCATTGGATATTTCAAAGGCATTTGACAAGGTGTGGTATAAAGGTTTGCTGACCAAGCTTCCAGCTATGGAATCACTGGAAGGGTTTTCTCAGTTATAAACTCCTTCCTAATGGCTAGGTCCCTGTAGGTAGTTATTAACAGCCGGTTTTCTGGGGGTCTTGGCAGTCAATGCAGGCATTCCCCAGGTGTCACTTCTTGGACAAACCTTCTTTTTGCTTTGCAAAAATGATCTGCCTAGGAATATACTCAGATTATTTGTGAATGCCTATGCCAATGATATAATGATATACAAGTGCACCTCTAAAACTCTTGATGGTCAGAGATTGGCAGCTGATCTCTCATCTGATCTAGCACTAACTTCTCAGTGGAGGAAAATGGCTGGTTACATTCAAAGTCTTGAAGACCAAATTAATTATATTCCATCATCGCTGATTGGACCTTGAGCTACTGTCAGTCTCGATGAATGGATGTCCCATTGGGGAGGCTCCATGCTTTTAGAGACTGTTAAGCCTTAAACTCACACCTGACCTTAAGTGGAACTTGTACATATGATCACTTGCTAAAAGATGCAGGAAAAATGGTCAGTTCCCTGTACTACTCAGGTAAGTAAATGACTTCTGATGCTATCCTCTACCTTTACAAGAGCCAGATCAGGCCAAAAATGGAGTACTGTTGCCATATTTGGGTGAGAATTGTTCACGCTCTCAGTCTTAATAGAATTCAAAAGTGTCTCAGTCCTCGTGGCTGAAGAATTATTTTCCACCCTTCAACCTCTCTTTCAAACAGGTGGGGTGTGGCAAGCCTCTCCCTGCTCTATCACTACTTCCACTTGTTCTAACCTTCATGGCCAGGACCTGTCATGCCATTCACACTGTAGCAAACTACCCACATTCCTTCCAAATTCCATTGGTGAGAAGTAAGTTCCACATGAACAGCTTCTTCCTATGAAGCACTGCTTTTTGGAAATGACTCCCAAGAGGATGTTTCCCTCAATCACAAGCTGTTTGAGTGCAGAGTTAACTGTTAGCTTCCTCTTCTATTTGCATAAACTGCCTCTTATGGTAAACCTCTACATCAAGCAACACTGGGGCTTGTACAGGGTGAACCTTACTGTAAAAAAAAAAAAAAAAAAAAAAAAATAGAATGCATATTTGTTTGCAAAAGTGACAGCCCAACATGCAAATTATAAAGTGAAGATACCAAATTGAAGCAAATACAAAAAATTTAAATATCTAGGAAGTATTTTGACAGAGGATGGAAGATGGGATGACAAAATCTGAAGTTGCACTGGGATAGGGAAAGATGCCTTCCAAAAGCTAAGCAAAGTAACAGAAACTGGAAGATTTCCTTAAAATCAAAGGTGTACTGAACATGTAATATCAGTCCTCAAATATGGCAGTGAATGCTGAACAATCTCCTCAGAGATGAAGACGAGACATGCAGCAAAAGAAATGTGGTTCTACAGAAGGATGCTGAGAATACCATGTACTAAACATGTGAGCAACAACAGTTTCAGAGGAAATGGAAGTTGAAATTTCTAGGACACATTAACACTTTAATGCACCCATGAATGCAAGAGGGACAGAAGAAAACAGCACTTAATCTACCTGACAAGCTTGTGTAAATGGTTGGAAGAACAGGGATTGGGAAAGATAGACAAAAAGACAAACTTTATTAAGAACTCCAAAGAATACAAAATTGGGTGAGGGCGTCATGATCGCCCACTTCCTGAAGGGACATGGCACATCAAAGAATAATAATGTAGAGTTCAAAATGGGTATTAAACCTTTGAGCCCTGACCACCACTTTAATGGTGGTAGAGAAAAATGATGTAATGTCCAGCCACTGTTTGAACAGTGGTAGCAAAAAATGACTTAATGCCCAGCCACTGGTTGAACAGTGGGTAAACACTTGTAACTATTTTTATGTCTACTGTGAAACATTACATACCAATTGTTTGCGAATTTTAACTCAGGAGCTCAGGCAGAAGGGTTAAAATTGTTCAGGAACGCAGGGTTCAAAGGGTTAATAAAAGGTAAAAGATAAGACAAAAAATTTCTAACATAAAAATTAGATATTTTTTTTTTTACTTGTTGAAGTACACATCTGTTCTGTGGATGAGGCCATGACTTAGATCACAGATGGTTGTAATGAGAGTTAAATGCTTCCTTTGTACACTAATGGTAAGATGGTAAGACAAGTTATATATAAACTTGGATATATAAAGTCCGGAAAAGTAGTCCCACATAATTTTTAGCATCAAAGTGAAATAAAAGAATAAGAAATGTCTATTTAACAATATCTATTTATTTTCATCATTCACATGTATTAAGGATCACTATCAGTGAAACTGGTCATATACAGTAACTGCATAATAATAATAGCATAAAGAAAAGAAAAACAAAAAGATTTCATTAATTAATTGATCAGGTTGTTCAAATTCCATGATGTCACCTTTTAGGAGGCATGGTGGAGTAATGGATAGCGGCTCGGATTGAGGAATCGTAGAGCCAAGTTCGAATTCCAGTCACATCCATTACATTCACTTATGTGCTAATACCATTGGAAAAGGTATGAATCCTCTTCTTCTGCCCCCCACTTATGGGTAAATAACAGGACAGACTGGTTTCTATAGCCTTGGATAGAAAATGGTCTACTGCAGAAAGAAATGGCAACCTACTAGAGAAAAAAATAGATCTTCCTTGTCAGTCATGTATCAAAAGATACATGATTGCCTATGTGTGTATCACACATGGCACTCACTGAGTCCAAAAAATATGCATACCAAATTTGAGGCTGTACAGAAAAGGGTTTAGCCCTGTATAGCAAGTTGATAAACTCATCCTAACAGTTAACAGAATAAACTCATTTTTATTTATTTGTGCATTCATAAAGAAATTTAAGATTTCTATTAGTTTTAGTCTCCATAAGCATCAAATATCACATGTATTTTTTGTGCTATATCCATTCAAGGGATAGACTTTGCACAACTTTGTCAAGTAGACAAAAATGAACATCAAAGGAGCAAATGACAAAATTAAACACACTGAACAAGGGCTCTGCACAGCCTTCTGGAATTTTAAACCAACTTCAAATTTTCAATTTAATAAAAATGAGTAGTCAATAAAATCAGCTTTTGCCAGTAAATAAGCACATGCCTTTGGATCCTACAGAAGACCATAAAAACCAAACATTCATTCAACTCCACAGAACTGGCAGCAGTAAAGAGACATGAGTCAACCTCAGTGTCTTGTCTTTCTCATCAAAGCAACAGCAGATTCTCTTTGATCATGTCTCCCAAATCCATGATCATGTCTCCCAAATCCACTTTCTCTCTTCCTCACTGAAAGTCTATTCATGTTCATTTCCTTTTATCATTTCACATAAATTTAGAATATTTTTTTACTTTTATTTGAACATGCACTTTTCCCTCAATTTTTTATTCAAATCGTGACCCAAGAAACTTTCCCCAACAACTTTCCTCTCTTGAATACCTACAAATTACCATAAAAAATTGTCTTCAGTTTTGAATATTGACTCCTGATGCTAAAAGCTTTCCTAACCAACAGCTGAGTGATTACAGAGAAGAGATGGATTTATACCTTTTCCCAAGAGCATTAGTCTGAAAGTGAACATAGCAGACTTGGTCAGGATTCAAACTCAGCTCACCAATTCCACTACATACACAGTCAAATGTATTATTTACCAGTCTTTAATTGTAATTCTGATGTTTTTTCACAGTTATGAAACAACTCAAATCCTAAACTGTTCAAGACACTTGAAGTTTGACTGCCTATCTTTACAAAAAGGAAAATCATAATTTTTATAAAAAAAGGATAAAGGACTATGGTTAATGTCAGGTAAATATTTCCTGAAAATATCTTGGTTCTTATCTGCAGTCAGACTAATATCCTCATCTCTGTTGTTATCACAACATTTCAGCTGTTGTGCTCTCCAGTCATTTTCAAGTGTCAATCTGAGTAACTTTCATGGAATTTTAAACTGAACACTTTATTCAATTTATGGGAGTAGATTGTTCTCATCCCACTCTCTATGCCAAGAGCTATCTCATTTTGTTCTCTTTTTAGTACTGCACAGTTATTGCTATTTCTTTTTTTTTTACCAAGTCTAAGTCTATGCTACTTGGTGCAGATGTTGAAGTCACTATTACTATAAGATCAAATTCATGAACCAATACTTTAACCATAGCTAGCAATAACTGAGCAGTATTAAAATAAAAAACAAGAGATTTGCAAAGTCCATTTTGGTATCAACTGAAGTGAGTCACATACTAGAAGGCAAACAAACGTTACTAAATAACCATACAGAGAGTATTTTTATTGAGTCATTTTCCATGGCTTATCAACCCTTTTTTGGTTATTTAAAGTAGAAAATATTTTTAAATTGAAATAATTTCTTTATTTTTTTTAGATAAGGATTTAATGATACAAGGATTACTAATTAACCAATAGTTGGGGGAGAAAAGATCTTTCCCAAGGATATTTGCATATATGCGAATATAAAAAACCAAAGTGGAATTGGAATTCAACACTCTGATTAACAATTCCGAGCCATTAGCCATTACACTACCTAAACATCCAAGCATGCAACACCTGTTAATCTCAAGCTGTCACCCATCTTGGTACTGACCAGACTCAATGTTAACTTTGGTGGTCATAGGAGAACTGGTGCTTAAATGTGATATGGTATAAATCCATGCACTATTTTCTTTGATGGCATAACTTTGCAGTCTTCTAAAATCATTCATATGATTATGGTTTAACATAAAAAAGAAGACATAATTCCTTTCCATGTAAAAATTGCTTTCTGTATTTTCTTTGTCATGGTGTATATCTTTTTATCATATATTGCCTCTATTATTCCTAATTTATTATGTCATATATCGAGAAAGAGAGAGAGATACTGAAAATTGTTCAAAAAGTGAAAGATTATGAATAAAACAACCCCCAAGGTAAAGTAAACAACAATTGTACTTACTTCAATATAATTTCTGTCCAGTTTTCTGAGATGAGGAATTGTCAATGTGATGTATTAATCTATTTAAACTTATGCCCTCATTCTAACTGTACCCTTTCACCTATTTGGATTCATTAACCTTCTGGGAATTTTCAGCCAACCCCTTTTATTCAATCCATGGGGGTTGATTGTTCTCATTCCACTGTCCATACAAAGGATATATTGTATCAGTTACTTCATGCTTATGATGCGAAAGTTGCTTTTTTTCTCTTCTCTTGTGAATCAGGGTATGAGACTTCCATTGCTTGACTCAGAGATTGAACTCATATCCAACAGGTAACTAGATGCACTTAATGCATTTGTCCAGTTGTGACTATTGTGTTGATAACACAAATCAATATTAATTAATGTCCAAAATTCTATAATAATAAAATTAATGAAAAGAACAATTGCTTAGCATTTGTTTGTTAATTTGGCAGCATAATAATTGTGAGTTCAATCTCAAGGCAGAGAATTACTCATACTCTGGCTCAGTAGAAATGGGGTAAGCAAGAACCATGCAGTACTAAAATAGAACAAAAGATATCTTTAAACATGAAGAACAATCTATCACAGTAAATTAAATAAAGTTTAGTTTGAAATTCCCTGAAGTTTACCTGGATTAACAGACACCTGAAGAAAGTCAGAAGGCACAATAGCAAAAATATTGTGATAATAACAATAAAGATGATGATTTACAGTGCTCAGACTGTTGTCTTCATCTTTATTGCCATATTCATGACATTTCGGCCATTGTATGCTCTGGCCTTCTTCAAGTAATTGGAATTTCAAACTGAACCTTTTATTTCATTCACTGGGGTATATTATTCTAGTTCCACATGCCATACCTCTTCTGAATGTGTCAGTTTCAGTCATCTCGCTTTAACTCGACTCTCCAAGTTTTTGTTCACCTCAGTTGTAGCCAGGTATTGAAATCACAACTTTTTGGGTCAAGTCACTGCATTCAACCAATGCTTTTTATCCAGTGGATAAATCTACCCAGGTGGATTAAATAAAGGGTTCAGTTCGAAATTCCAATTACCTGAAGAAGGCAAAAGCATCCATTGGCTGAAATGTCATGAATATGGCAACATGATGAGGAAAACAGTCAGAACAATGTAAATAATTGCAATGCCTATCTCAGAAATATAGACAAAGATGAGGACATTAACTTGACTGTAAATAATGTAAATGATAATTCTCAAATAAACTAAATTTGCACATTTCATATAAAAAAAAAGAAAAAGGTTAACAATATGGTCCTGAGAATAAAGTTTGCTACTTATACAAAATTAACAAGAATTATTATATTTTTTATATTCAGTTATGACATTGTGAATATTTATGTCAAAGTACTTTCTTGCATTTGACTGAAATATCTTAATCTATAAACTTTGGCATGTTTCTGTATTAAATTAATGGATTCTTTTTTTTTTTTCTTTAACTGTTTACCCTTTAAGTAAATTCCAACATAATGTTTTTTTTTTCTTTGCATAGCATAGTATAGGAATTTCCCTGGATATAATTTACAATTGTCTTCCTATTGAAATGGAATTGTCCAGTTAGCATATTAATAGACATTTTTTTGGGTGGTGGGGGGTGAGTGGGGAGAGATTTTTTTTTTCCTCACAGAATACACCTACCAAGGACTGAAGAACAGATTGTATGTAGATAAAGAAAAGCTTCAATTGTCCAAATAATAGTTGCTTATGTTAATCATTCTTTTAAAAGTAATAGACAATAAAGTTTAAATAAAGTAGAGTGAACTTAAACAGTATTGCTGCAAAATGTTTTTAGGGAGAAGTCTTTATTAAAATAGTACTTTTAGAAAGACAATCATTAGTGTTTAAATGGTTTTACTTTTATAGTTTTTTCTGCAAACAAGAAAAAAGTAAAAAAATAAAATAATAAAAAAATGTTGAAATAAAGATAATTTATTAAAACACTTGTGTATTCATTTTCAGAGTTCAATATGTCATAATTGCAATAAAGTTAATTTCTTCATCTCAGTATTTTCTGTGATCAAAGTATTACATCTGTTCATAATTTTATGGCTTCAACTACAGATGAAATGTATTGTTGGTAATGTTACTATAAATATGTATTGTTAATTGGTTGATATTTTAGTGGCATATCAACACCTCTATGGGTTATTTAATGCCAAAATCTACATATTTTGTACATAATTTTATGCTTTCAACTACAGATATTTTGTAGATAACTTTGTAGTTTCAGGGTTAATTTTTTTTTTAATTATTTTTAGATATATATAGTTTGTAGATCATAATATGTATTGTTAGTAATTTTATTATAAAATGTATTTTTATATTTTTTTTAGTGTTGCATTGATTGTTATATTTTTATAGAAATCTATTGTTGCACATTTTATTATAAAAATGTACCATTGATTTTTGTTTGGGGATTTACTATTTGCCCATAGCTGGGATCCTAACAGGTGCCACCACCCAGAGTCAGGGTAGACCTGGGAACAACAGCAACTAAGACATGGTTTCATGCTTCTCAAAACATCCAATTTCCTGATTTATTGCAGCTGGATGTAGTTTATTGTCATATCCAAGATGATAAGAAGGCTTGGAGAATTTGACACTCACAGTACTTATGGAAAGCAAGAGGGACAGAGGATAACCTAGCTAATGAGCTAGGGCAAACAGTTGGCAGATCAGGATTAGGAAAGCTAGCAAAAAGACAAGTCTAAGAACTACAAAGAACAGGAAGTTGTGAAGAGTCATGATTGCCCAAGTGCTAACAGGATATTCAGCATAGATCTTGTTATCTGAAGACAAAAATCTTACTACTCAAATATTCTGATTATAAACAATAAGAATTGATAACTGGTTGTATAAATACAAAGAATTCTCCTATGATAATAATTTGCTTGTTTCATACCGTAATCACCATTACTATTTCAGTTCATTTTTCTATTTCATTTTAAAAAGATACACATAGACTTTAACATCCCAACTGACCTTTCAAAACAGAAGTTCACCTTAGACTTATAAACAAAGAAAACAATTGTCAGATTAACCTACCTTGTCTGTCAGGTGACCTCAAACACCCACTAGGTGGCATTGTATAAAGAAAAGGGCACATAACAGCTCACTTATGTTTTTTTTATATACAAATGCAAATTTTTACTTGCACCTTGCCCACTACTCAAAATACTAAAATATCAGGGTTGGGTCAGTGGTATCTTCCTTGTGAATTTACTCTCAAGGACAAGAGCTACAAAAAGTGGGTGAGGGAAGAGAAAAATAAAAATTAGATGAGGAAAAGTAAGTTAAACAAAAAAAATGAAATTGGTTGAAAAGAAAGGTAAGATAAAATAAAAAAATTAAAAAATAGAAAAAACTTCATGATGTGGTGGGGATATTTGAAATTTTTCTTCTTTATGCTTTCAGGACATTGGCAATCATGGCTCACCATAATTTCATATCTTTTGTAGGGAGGCACGGTGGAGTAATGGATAGCAGCTCGGATTGAGGAATCGGAGAGCCGAGTTCGATTTCCAGTCAAATCCATTACATTCACTTATGTGCTAATACCCTTGGGAAAGGTATGAATCCTCTTCTTTTCCCCCCAGCTATGGGTAAGTAGCAGGACAGACTGGGTTCTATAGCCTTGAATGGCAACTGGTCTACTGCGGGAAAAAAATCTGCCCCGTCAGTCATGCATCAAAAGATACATGATCGCCTACACATGTATCATGCATGGCACATAACTGACTAGATTTTAATAAATTTTGCCTTGTTGTTATCTCTTCTAAACTTTGTTTCACCATCCATTTACTCAAGCTTGCTAAGTAAGCTATGTGTAGTTTTCCTTTGACCCTCTTCTCTTCAATGTCATTTGAGTATCAGTTTTTCCAAGCCCTCTATCTTCATAATGTACCCTAGAAATTTCATCTATCTCTTTCTCACGTTAAGAATAAGTGTCTGTTTTGTTTCCATTTTCTCTAAAACTTTGTCATTGTTAACATGTTCAGTCTTTGGTGTCCTCAGTTTCATTTCTTCTAGAACCACATTTCTGTTGTCTCTTCTTCATTTGTGATGAGATTGTCCAGCATTCACTGCCATATAGGAGGAATGATATTACATAACAGTTCAGTACTCTTTTCTTTGTTTCTAACAAAATTTATCTGTTTCTTAATATTTTGTTTAGCTTTCAGAAGGCATTTTTCACTATTAGTCCTTTCTTTCACTACCTTCTGTAGGTATGTGGATGCACACACACACACACATGTACAATGATTTAAAAAAAAAAACAAAAAAACTGACTGCCCAAACCACAAATATTCTGGTGTCTGCAATGATAGTGATGCAGAAAGTTTCCTGAGACATGCTTTTGTTGCAGATTTGAGCCAACCCACAAGAAAGGTTTTTAAGTATAAAATGTTTTTTATTTTCATGTTAACAGTCATACACAGCTGAGAAAAATTTCTTTGTAAAATTCCTTGTTCTTGGTTAAGATGCAAAGAAATGTGATTTTCCATGTGTGTGTGTGAGAAAAGAGGTAAAGGAGGAGGAAAGTGTACATGTGAATGATTAAGGAATTCTCTGTTAAGCCAGTGTTTTGAACTGATATCATATGTTAAATGTGTCTTCTCTATACTGCTTTGTTTGGTCTGGTGACTTTCCTTATATACTCCTCAAAGGGATCACAAACCATTTTTTTTTATTGTTGGCAGAACACAACCCATTAGTTGAAATTTATTTTCAAAGTATGTGTGAATCCTCTGACTGAGAATCAATTTTTTTGTCATTTGATGATTGACTGTCTTGGTGTTTATTTCCATCTTCACTCCACACTTTAGCTCAATATCTACCATTAACTGCTAGATATTTAGTCTGAAATGGATGATCCACTATGATTACTAAAGTTTTTGCTCTTTCAGTAAATGATGGCAATATCTGATTTAGTACCATTATTAGAATAATTGTACAGTATGGAGGTGACAGTAACACATATAGTTATCAGAGCACTGGGTCACAAGAAATCAGAAGAATTTAAACTATCAAGATGACCAAGGAGAATACTAATGGATCAAAGAAATGATCTGTTGTTCTTCCATGAGAACCACTAAGGATCAATGGCATGTGTGTTGGGGGGTACCGGAGATTGGAGAAAGTCTCATCCCTCCCCTAAAATTCATGCAAAATTTTTACTTTCCTCCCCACCCCATTACTTCAAGCCCTCTCTTACCCGACACTACTGGTGTCAGTAAGTGTTCAGTTAGTATAAACGTAATAATTAAGCTAAAACCAAATCATTATTTGATATTTTCTTTTGAATCTGAAAAGCTGGTATAGGATATCAACTTAAATTTGTTCTGTTCCAAAATAAAATCGAAAAATGATTATGCATAGCAGCATATATATTTGATTGGCGATAAATAAAAAAAAAAAAGGCAAATAAACTTCCACGTTCCTGTCAGTTAAGAAATACCAAATGAAGTTTAAGGGTTGATTTCAGTTAACTTAACTTGCAACACAATTGGATCTGGGTTCAAAGGTAAAACACTGAAAAGAGCTTTCAAACTCTGAGTGACCCCAGCAAATATAGAAAAAAAATTGATGGGACAGGAAATAGACAAGGATGAAGGGACAGAGGAGGTTGAAATAAAAATGGAAGAGGAATGAAGAGGTCAGCCAGAGAAGAAGGAGGAAAAGATGAAGAAAAAAAGGAAAAGAAGAAAAAAATGAATATCAAAACGGTCAAGTGGAAAATAAAAATAATGAAGATTGAAAGTGGAGATAAAAAAAAGGGGGAGTAGGTAAAGCTTGTGGTAGGTTGAGGAGATCAGAAAAATGTTTGACGGAAGAGGGGGTGAGTCAGAGGAGAAAAAAGGGAAAGACAGGGAGGAAAAAAAAAAGGAAAGAAGACGGAGATAAATCCCAAAATGCAAATAACGAGGATTTGATGGAGAAAACAAAAGTATCAATGAAAAAAAAAAAAAAAAAATAGACAATTTTGACAGAACAATAAAAACGGTTAAAAAAAAAAAATGATGGAATAAGTGATCGAAAAAAGGACGAAGGAAATTCAGTTAAACAATAAAAAGGAAACAAGTAGAAATTAGAAACGAGATGAATTACGATGGGATTGCAAAGATAGAAATAAGAGAAAGGTTCAAAAGAGAAGAAGGGAGGAAGGCCGAGAAATTTGATAAACTAATGAAAAAAAATTTAACGGGTGTGGGGGGGGATGTAATGGAAGAAAAGGAGAGAGAGTGAGAAATGGGGGCAGGGAAGGAACTAGGGGAGAGAGGTAAGTTGGAATTAAAGGAAAGCAGGTGCAGAGGTTAGTAAGTACTTAAAAAATGGTATAAAGGAAATCGACATGTAAGGAATCAGAAACGAGGAAGAGGCAAATGAGTTTGGAAGTTAAGAGATAGATAGAATGAAGCGACAGGGGAAAATGTTGGTTGATAGAATGAGAAAGAGCAGAGCCAGAAGGAAAACGAGATTTTTTTTGTTTCACTATAGCAAAGAAATATAACAAAAATAGATAAAGTAATTACGAGCGTAGGAGAATGAGGAAAATAAAGATAAAGAAAGGGTAACACTAAAATAGAGAGAGATAAACTTTATCTGATAAAGAAATAGAGAGGGAACGTGAAAAAACTAAAAAAAAAAGTAGAGAATTTGTCAAAGGAAAAAAGAAGAGTAGGAAAATAAGAATATTTTATGGGTCATGGAAGTCACTTTAAAATGAAGACATCATCGTCGTTGTTGGTGTGAATATTGTTTGAGCAAAGGCTTGATTGGCTGATCAGGTGACTGGCACAATGAATAAAATTAATGGCCCCAGTCAAAGTGGTTACAATGTTCCCAAGAAGAATCAAGATTGAAAAATATTTTTTTTGTATTCATTTTCTGTTTCTATTTACTTATTTAAATGGCTGCTGTATGTTTCAACTGCTGCTTTTGTTGTGTAAAGGACAACGATGATGAGTTGATCGACTTGTTTTGTGATCGTGGTTAAGGTTGTGGTTTTTCAGAGTGATTTTTCGTTTTTCTTTCTTTTCATTCCTCACTTTTTCTGGTGACGGAATGAAGACCGGAAAGGAAAATGTGTGCATGGATTGTCGGTGAGGTTGATGGGGGGGCGTGGGGGAGTTGAGCAAGAGAAGGATAAGTTGTGATCATCTGAAAATTGAAATACCAATAAAAAACGAAAACAGAAGCAAAAGTAAGAAAAAGAAACGGTGCCAATCACGACAATATCAGTGAACAAATATCTCAAACGGCTTGTCAAAGAATTACTCCATCCTTCTCCCACCAATTTGATGCCAAGAACGAGTCCAGATCATGATCCTTAGCCATTTACAGATGGATTGCTCGAAACATGAATTTACCGCTATGAGTAAGGGAGAGGCATATGCGAAAAATTTCAGTGTATTTTAAATTTTATTTTTATACTTTTGATAGTTTGGATTTGTTGGGTATGAGGTTTTTGATTGGTGGAAAATTCAAAGTAGGTGAAATAAAGCAAGACTGGGATGGTATGTATGTATTGTCAGTAAAATGTCTTGGTTGGGTAAGTGATCCATTAGGGTGCCAGTTGTGTTTTGTGAATTTAGTCTTAAGGCCAAGAACTATAAGTAGTCAGTGGATGAGAAAGTGAAAAATTAGATAAGAATGAAATTTAAAATGGAAAAGATAGGAATGAAAAAAAGAAGGGAAGGAAGTTTTATGGCGAAATAGAGGCAATCAAAAAAGTGAAGTAATATAGGATATTCTTTTCTTTTTACAATTATATTCAACCCTTTACAAGGCCCAAGAGCCGCTTGAGGTAGAGACTTACAGATTAAGGTAGAGTTTATGGGCATATGTGGAGAAGATCACAATTAATCCTAGACTTGAAGGTTACCAGCGTAGTGATCATGGAAGCATCCTCTTGGGAGTCAGATCCACAAAGCAATGGTTTGTGAGAAGCTGCTGCTCAAGTAGAACTTGAATCTCACTAATGGAGTATGAATGTGCATTGCATGGCTGGTCTTAGCTGTGATGGTTAGAACTGGTAGAATTTAAGAATATAATTTGTCTGAATACTCTCCATGGAAATAGTGATAGAGCAACAAAAGACTTTCAACATTTCGTCTGTGGGAAGAGGGTTGTAGAGTGGAAAATAATTCATCACCCACAAAGACATGAAGATACTTCTGGAGTATCAAAACTAGAAAGTGAAGATTGGGCAGCTCCTGCATATATATATATATATATATATATATTATATATATAGTAGCAGTACTCCATTTTTGGACAGATCTAGCTCTTGTAAAGATAGAGGATAGCAGATAAGTACAAAGAAATGAACATTTTTCCAGTATCTTTCATGATAGATTATAAAAGCAGGTTCTATTTGTGGTCTAGGTTGAGTTTATATCCTAACATGTGCTCAAAGCATGGGGCCTCCCTGGGATAACACCTGTTCATCGTGACTGGTGAAAATTCAGGGTTCACACAGTGATGGTGAAAAGTCACTAGTTTGGTTTTTGAGGCATTGAATCTGACCAGCCAGTTTCTACCCGAGTGTTTCTTTGTCAGAAGAGAGATCAGCTGCCAAGTTCTGGTTTTTCTATAGTTTGGGAGGTGCACACGTATACAAGAGATATTCACAAATGATTGGAGTATACACTTAGGCAGATCATTTATGTAAAGCAGAAAGAGGATTGGTCTGAAATGAGAGAGGAAATGTTTGGTGAAAAGAAAAACAGAGAAATGCTGAGAAAAACAATAAAGAGGTGGCTATGAAAACAAATTGGAAACAAAGAAGGAAAATGACTATGTCCTAGTTTAGGCCTGCTACTGGTAACATGTAACCCAGTACAATCTGACACATGCATGAGTGGTTAGCTTCTAAACCAGGCTCTACCACAAGCTTTGGGAGGAGGGTGGCGGTGGCGTGTTACTCTTCAGGATGAAAAAGAAAATCTGACAAAGAATGGATGAACCTCTTATAGGAGCCAATGTATGTATATATATATATATATATATATATATATATATATATATATATATATATATATATGCAATAATATATAAATATATACATACATATACAAAATATATATACATACATACACATGCATATATATATATATATATATATATATATATATATATATATATATATTTTTTAATAAAAAAATTCAAGAGGATAGAATCCAGGTAGAACTCAATGTCCAGGACAGAGTAAGGATATAATAAAAAGCTTAAACACTAATATTCCATGGTCATAATTTATTCCATTGGAATCGTAAATACAATCAATTCATCAGACCTACAAATTCAAAAAAAAATTTCAATTTGTAGGTCTAATGAATTGGGTCGTATTTACGATTCCAATGGAATAAATTATGACCATGGAATATTAGTGTTTAAGCCTTTTTATTTTTTTTATATATATTATATATATATAAATAAAGGAGGCATGTTGGAGTAGTAGACAGCAGCTTGGATTAAGGAATCAGAAAGCAGTGTTCAAATTCCAGTCAAATCCATTACATTCACTTACATGTTAATACCCTTGGGAAAGGTATTAATCCTCATCTTCTCCCTCCAGCAGGACAGACTGGGTTCTATAGCCTTGGATGGCAACTGGTCTAGGAGAAGGACAACTATGAATTCAAAACCATTAGAGAGTCGTTTGTGGACCTTGTGGCACGTAGTGCACCAAGTCTCTGTATTCAGGCCTTCAATAAGCGTGGTTGGTTCTGTACAAAGTCTTCACCACAATAATCAGATCATATGTGCCGGTGTCTAAGAACCAAGCTGCCTGATCCTCATACATTGAATATGACAGGAGAGTCCACCATATATATATATATATATATATATATATATATAGTGTGTGTGTGTGAGAGAGGGTAGTGATGGTGTTTTGATAAAAACACTCGATCTTGAACCACCATGAGTGTCTTAATCTTTTTCTTAAAACAATTTTTCTCAAATCCAGTAACTGTTATTGCTCTTTCCAGTATTGATGGGGGATTCCTTCCTAACCTTTTATTTGAAATAGTGAAGAAAGTTGATAATACCAATAACAATGGAATTGAAAATAATAATAGAGAGAAATTATTATTTCCATTTTTATATTTAGGACATCTGTAAGAATCCAAAGAAAGTGTACTGATTTGCTATGTAAAAAAAATTTAATGTCCTGCATGGCAGCAAATGCTAGACAATTTTTTCACAAATGAATAGACTTGAAGCAACATAGATATTAACAAATGCTAAGAATACCATGGACAGAGCATGTGAGCAATAAGAAAGTTAAAGAAAAATAGGAACTATGAGGAAACATATTTGTAATCAAAAAGAGACAGTTAAAATTTCTGAAACACATAATGAGGAAAGAGGGCCTAGTGAACTTGACACTTACAAGATATATTGAAATCAAAAGGAGAAAACAGAGAGTCACCTACTTAATGGATGACAGAACAAAGTTTGATGGTAAAGAGTTAAAAGTTACTTAGAGCAACAAAAATCAGGAATTTGTGGAGAGCCATGATCAATTACATCCTTAAAAGACATGGTATGTAAAAAAAAAAAGACTGATTCATTCATTCATTTTCTACGGTTTATCAACTCTTTACAGGTTATTTACAGACAGAAAATATTTTTAGATTGTAACATTTTTTAGAGACACTAATGGTTTAGTGATAAAGTCTTACTAATTAACCCATAACTGGGGGAGAAGAGGTGGATTCATACCTTTCTCAATTATATTATGTGTAAGTAAATATAATAAACCCAATAGGAATTGGAACTCTGATGAACAATTCCAAGACATTATCAATTACACCAACTGCATATTTAAGCTTACAGCACTTTGTATTGTCAAGTGATCACCCATCAAGGTACTGACAAGGCTTGCCATTGCTTAACTCCAGTGATTGTACAAGAACCGACTTTTCAATGTGATTTGGCCATAAGTAAAAGAAGATTGAGTAATCACTGCAAGAGACCAAGGGTTAAGAAAACTAAAATTTTCAGCATTTTCTTCAGCAGTTTTATTGCCTTCCACAAAAATTTTACAAGTGGGACTGGTTATATAAATAAACAGGCTTGTAAAGATGCTGAAGGTGATTACTTCCCATTTTACAGAATGCATTTACTAACTTTTTGAGGATCATGTGGTTGATGATGGGCAATTGCTGTTTAGTCTGAGATAAATAGAAATATATCAGTCAGTGGCTGCTCAAAGAAGTAAATATCACTGATTGTAAATAATTAACATCAAAAGATATCATCTGGGTTTTATTCTGTGCATTTTATTTGTTGCTAATAAAGAAAACTAATTCATTCTTTTTTTTTTTTTTTTTTTTTTTTTTACAAAAACTTTTTTAACTTCTATCAGTATGGCTGATGCTAACCACCAAGAGAACAACTGTGCATTTAGTCTCAAGTTTTATACTGACATTTATTTTTTAATCATTTCATCTTAAGCAAGGAGATAATGATGAAAAGGAATACTAGTAATGAAAGAGAAGGAAAAAACTTTGGAAGGAACTGCAAACACAATCCTCAAGTGGAAACAAGGGATAAACCACTTCCCATGTTCAAAAAATTGGTGACAAGGGTGAACTGGATGATGACTGGAACTAGTATATTTATAAGTTTACCATTCATCCAAGAGTGCTACAAAACGACAGGAAGTTAGGAGAGCCATGATCACCAACAACATGAAGAGGTACGGCACATAGAAGAAAAAGTGAAAAAGATAATTTAAATCCATGATATTGTCAAGTTTTGTGAAATAGAAAACCAACTCTAAATTCCCAATTTATCTTTCATCTTAGAATTTGTTTTCAGACTATAACAATTTTAGCTGAAACTGGACTCCTGAAACCTCTGTAAAAGTGGTAAACTGATCTGGCATCATGTTGAAAACCTGGCACTCTCCTAAAGATATTTAAGATGAATCCATTCCAGATGTGCCTTAAACTTTTATAGCTTAGATGCCATATTACCTGATGCTGAATAATCAATATAAACATTGTTAACTTCAAACAAGTCAGCAAGAATAAACAAAGCTTTTAACAATGTTTTCAAACTCCTTGTTCTATAATTACTGTACATTTGTCAAACAGTGGCACAAAGCCATAGGCCTAACTGCATAAAATAATCAGGTATAGCTCCCAGTAACTAAGAACCATCTCTCTTGATAACTTCTACCTGAATGGAGGGTTGGGAGAATCCTTTCAGCACATTGTTAATTGTCTAAATTTCTTCTCTTGATCAACTTTGCTTGGTTCAGTGACATCATCTGAAAAGCAATTTCAGTTAGAAATAGATGAAATTGAAGTAAGAAAAACAACAGTTTTATCAATTCTAGTTAAGCCATTTATATCCATATTAAAATCTAGTGTGGTAATAAAATAAGCACACCCCCATTTTCCCTCTCACTTGTAACTATCCATTACAATAAATGTATCGTTTTCAGGGCTGAAGTTGAATTAAGTCTAATAAAGCTTCATACACTTATACTTGGTGTTGTTACTATCTTAACATCTGGTATTAATTATAAAAATTTAAGATAAAAATCCAGTATTACAGAGTTAAAAATTGAAAACAAACCTGATATTCTACCTATGGGTCATTAATGCTCACTGTTCCATTTTTGGCATTAACTGGCTAATAATGAGAAGTTGTTAAAGTTCAAAGTTTAAAAATGCTTTTTGTATTGTACAAGTTATTCTAAAATGATGTGAACAGGGTTAAGTGTAGTCAATGTGTGTTTATGCATAGCAGTATATCCACTCTTATGTTTCAATTTCTAGACCAATGGACATTAATTTCAATGTTTAAAAAATAAGCATGAGAGATGACTACATAAACACATTTAATAAATAATATATATGTTTACAAATGGAAATTAGTGTGTATGTATGTATGTAGTGATTTACTAAGCTAGAGTGAGTTTATGTCCCAACAGACGTTCCAGGATAGGAGTCTCATTGAGAGTTCAATCGTTCACCATGACTGGAGAAAATTCAGTGCTGCTCTGTGATGATGAAATGCTACTAACTTTGGGAGGTATTGAAAAGCTATCAGCCAATTCCTTTCTTATAGTGCTGCATGGGAAAGATCAGTTGCCAGGCTCTTGCCATGGAAATTTTTGGTGGTGCTACCATAAACTGCATATATATATATATATATATATTTAATGGTTTAACTCTGGAAGTACTACCAGGATTTACTGTTGGGGGACATAATCTTTACAATGTAAGATATACAGATGACATAGTGTTGATAGCAGATACAGAAAGGAAACTGCAGGAACTCCTACAGAAGGTAGTGAAGAAAAGCAAAAAGAAAAGGACTAAATGCCAATTGTAAGAAGATACAATGTGTGGTTGTCAGCAAGAGGGAAAGACCAAGATGCGAACTATGAATTGGAGATGTCAAAATCAAGAAAGTACACAAATTCAAACACCTAACAAGTTTCATAACAGAGAGTGTAAAATATGACACCCTCCAGATTTTTTTTTAAAAAAATCACTTAAAAATTAAAGATTTATATATCTTTTTCAAACTAATTTACTAGCTTATTCAAGCCAGAGGGACTTTCTCTCCTTGAAGGTTTTTATTCAATAATAATAAAAACAACAAAATTAAACCATTACCATATAAAGTTACCTTAAAATTTTCTCCCCGCAACCAGCCAACCTTGCTGGCTAATGGTAAATCTTGTGGGTGGGATTTTAAATTTTAGGTAACATGCTCAATAAAAATAATTGGACACCATACATTAATGGTTTAAATAGTTTCATCTTCTAAGATTAGTAGGAGCTAATTAAAATAAAGCATGTATGAAACTTACTAATTATTAATAAATTGTAAGTGTAGTCCCAAACTTTCAGGTTATAGTAATATATATATATATATATATATATATATATATATATATATATATATATATAGATGACCACTCATATTCACAGATACCCGTCTACTAGGGCGGTTGGTCAATCCTTATTGTAGACACTTGTTCAGGCGCATTTGTGTTTATTCAACACCCACATAGTCCACCTATGGTTTATACTGCAACTATGCTGAGCAGACCTTAGTTACAGTTTCTGGGAAAGAGCATGTTATCTAGCATGATCAACATTTTGAACAAGGCCAGCATGCTCAAGTCCTCGGCCATGATGACTTGTGACTTGTGCTAGCACAATTATCAATGGTCTCCAAGGGATATGTCTACCCAATTTGCTCACAAGGCTTATGTCAATCCGTGGTATGGTTTTCAGTCACTTTCCAAAGGTGCCACACACTGGGAACAACCTTAATCCAGTCCAATAACATTTCCTGACAAATCAACCATGGTGAGATTCAAACTCTGGTCTCTTGTTCAGAATGCGAATGTTCTAACCACTCGGCCATGTGCCCATAGTATAATCTCATGATCATTAGTCTCATAACCTGATCATATATATACATATATATATATAAACTGCAAATGTTTATTGATAGATTCCGATTTTAGTTCCACATACACACACAGAAAAAAAGAAACATATTGGATTTTAAAATTAAATACACATAAACTAGGGTTGAATAGGGACTTGGGTGTTTTAAATCTTTATAAATATTTCAATAGTTAAGCAATTTTTTTTAGATATAGTTAAAAAATTTTTTTTAAACAACATTTAAAATATTTATCACAGTTAGATTTAAGTTAGGAATATCTGAACAGTGATGTTCCATATCACGTGACGTCCGCGTCCCGTGAAGGACGCTACTTGCTAACAAACAGTAATTTTAATTTATTTGTAACAAACAGTTATTTCTGATGAAAGATTGAGGACAATTTGAAATATCAAATATATATATAAATAAATAAATACTTTCATAAAATAAAACATTATTATTTTTTTAATTTGCAACATTTATATATATATATATATAAAATGATCATTAGTCTTGTAAACTCTCCGAGTCATAGGGACACCACATGTACTGCAACTGTAGCAGAAGTTGAATGTCTTTGGTAAGCTAGCCTGATAAATGAAGGTTAACCCTCCTCAGGCTGATTTTGAATTCAGAGTTTTCCTTCTCTGGCTCAGTTTATTTACCCATAGCTGGGGTGGGGACCAGAGATGGATTCATGCGTTTTCCAAGGGTATTTGTGTAAATGTAACAAACTTGACAAACTCATTTCTCAAATTCCTCATTCTGAGCCACTATCAATTACACACACACACATATATATATATATATATATATATATATATATATATATATATATATATAAAAGCCAAAACATTAAACCATATAACATCATATCTAATTAATATTTATTGTATCTCTACAGATGAGTTCCTTCAGATCCTACATACTACGAAACCAATTAATCAAATTCTTGCATTGAAAACTTATTTGTCTCATTATATGAAAACATTTACAACCATCCTTCTCTTCCTCCACTTGAACTTAAACTGAACATTTTATCAAAAGTGTCATGTAGTACTAAAGTTTTCTTTTATAATCGGTGGTATTTTTTTTTCATATAAACTGATGTATTCGTTATGAGTTTCCCTCTTGGTCCTTGTTTTTATATATATGAAAGAGAAACAGAAATACCACATATTTCAATGTTATTAATGCTATAAAATGAGTTAAAATATTTAAAATAGCAAAATTAAAGTTAATTTGGTTGTGGTGTATAACTGTGAGGCAAGAGGAGTGATTTACATAGGAGTCCCAATTCACTCAGATTTCAGCGGCAGTTGGAATTTTTATTCTAAAACTTTTGCATTCACTATCTTCAGTTGAGGCCTGTTCCAAACATCATACTCTTTATTCATCTCAGCTGGTGAAATATGAGAAAATATTTCAAGAAATAGATGGGATGGGTTGCCCCACCCCACATTCCATTTTTAAACTGCTTACCTTGTTTCAAGCTTAGAACATCTATATAATGAAACATACTCATAACTGCACAGATATAATATGCACTTGTATACACATGATATCTATATTTATATACACTAGCACTGACTTAATAATCTGTTCAAAATTGTATACATAAATATGTAACTACAAAAGATAAAGAATACCTCTTTACATAATGATGTAAATTTACTTATGAATACTTATGTGTAATTATATCGTTTGAACATATTATCTTAAGAGATTTTATTTACATTTGTCACATTTTTGTTATAATTTTACATACTTACCAACACACATGCAACGACATAAAATCTTTTACTCAAAACACCAAGGAACAAACAATTTACAGAATTGGAGTTTTTGTTTTTTTGTTTTATTAATTGTTCACCTCATACAAGAACCACTAGCGTGTTACTAAATGAGATAGTTGTATGAACATAAGAGAAGGAGGTAAAAGTGCATATTATAAGGCAATGTAGGAAAGTTAACAGCTGACTCTGGATTGAAGTGATTGAGGAAGCATCCTCTTGGGAGTCTGTTCCACAAAGTAGCAGTTCTTGTGAAGGAGCTGTCTGAATGTAACTACCTTCTTCAGTCAGTTATGTGCCATACGTGATTCAAGCTTAGGCGATCATGTATCTTTCAATACATGACTGACAAAACAGATTTTTTCCTGCAGTAGGTTGCCATTTCTTTCTGTGGTAGACTAGTTGCCATCCAAGGCTATAGAACTCAGTCGGTCTTGTTATTTATCCATAGTTGGGGGAAGAAGAAGGGGATTTATACCCTTTACTAAGGGTATTAGCATGTAAGTGAATGTAATGGATTCGACTGGAATTTGAACTTGACTCTCCAGTTCCTCAATCTGAGTCACTATCCATTACTCCAACTAAGTCTCCTTTCTGAAAAATCGACCCTGGTGCGATTTGAAGCTGGATCTCATGGTCAGAAAGTGACTTACTATGAAGAGAATGCAGATGATTCATTAGAGTGTATGTGGCATAACAGGTCTTAGTTGTGAAGGTCTGATCTGATGAAACTAAAGAATGTAGCTTGTCAGAGCTGTGGCAGTGGATATTAGAATGGTAATATAGGAACTTTACATTGAGCTTGACAAGAAAATCTTTTTTTCTTTCCCTATTTTTAGTCTCAAAAGACAAAAAGAAAACCCATCAAAAGATAACAAAAATATTCATGTGTGTATCTGTATATATGGTACCCAAAGTCCCTGTGCAGTTGAGATTTTTAATGCTTTCTCTAATATTTAATTGATTCATTCATTTTTATGGCTTATCAACCCTTGGCAGGTTATTTAAAGCCAGGAAATATTTTATATCATAAGAATGTTTTGTTTTTTTTTGGTTGGGGGATAATAATGATTTAGTGATACAAGTTTTACTAATTAATCCATAGCTAGGGAGAGAAGATGTGGATTCATACCTTTCCCAAGAGTATTTGCACATAAGTGAATATTACAAAATAGTTATTGAAACTCGGCTTTCCGATTAACAATTCCATTATTCATTACATCATTTGCACATCTAAGCACTTGATATTCTCAAGTGATTACTCATCTATGTACTGACCAGGCTCAACATTACTTAACTTCAGTAATTCTAAAAGAACCAAAGTTTTCAACATGATGTGTGTGTAAACTTTACACAATGTACAAATGAAATAGTATTTATTCTAAATCCAATATATTCAGTTAGGGGAATGCTAATTTGCAACATAGTCACATCTCCTTTTGGAAACCAACTATTAATATATTCTTTTAACTTCACTGAATATATTCTGCAGGGGTACAAAGACACTTACATATGTGAAGTAATACAAAGACATGAAAATGCGGTATAGATGCTCTCATTGCAACGTAGGACCTGTCTTGATGATTGCAGTACTCTTATTTATGGCTAGCCAAATCAACAAAAATTTCATGTTCAAAATTTCTATTGAACTACTTTGTAAAATATATTTCAAAGAAATAAAATATAAATAAAAACTGACATAAATGTTTTATAATAATAATATTTTTAAAATATTAAAAACAATTTAAAAAAAAATCCTTTTAAATTTCCTCAAAGCCATCAAAATCCAAGTCTTAATTTTTTCTTTTTTTACACAGTGGTGTTCACCCTATACAAGGCTCTGGGGCCCCCACAGTAGAGGTTTACAGAGTAAGAGATACAGTTTATGCAGACATGTATAGAAGATAATGGTTAACTCTAGATGTGAACAGGTTAAGATTGTGCTGATCACAAGCAGCCTCTTCGGAGTCGGTTTCACAAGGCAGCGGTTCATGGGAAGAATCACTTTTAGTAGAATTTACATCTTACCAGAGGGATATGAAAGGAATGATGGTGGTTTGCTACAATGGCATGGCAGGTCTTTGCTGTGAAGGTTAGGACTGGTGGAACTAAAGAGTGTAGTCCATCTGAGCATTTGCCATGGAAATAGTAAAAGAGCAGTTAGAGGCTTGTGATATCTCATCTGTGAGAAAGAGGTTGCAGAGTGGAAAATAATTTGTCATCTACAAGGATGCAGAAACACTTTTAGACTCTATTAAGAATGGAAAGTGAAGACTGAGCAGCTTCTGCCCATTTTTTGGCCAGATCTGGCTCTTGTAAAGGTAGAGAATAGTAGGAGGAGTCAGGTACTTACTGAAACAGTACAGGGAACTTATATTTCCAGCATATTTACTAATGAATTATATGTACAAATTCCACGATATCTGGGTTGAATTAAAGTCCCAATAAGTGCTCTAGGCATGGGTTCTCCATGAGGAAACATCTATTCATCATGATTGCTCAAAGTTCAGGGTTCAATCAGTGATGATGAAAGGTTACTAGTTGGGTCTTTGAGACGTTGCATGTGACACCCAATTTTTTCCCGACGAAAAACATCCTGATGGGGAAAAGTCAGTTTAAAAAAAAATTCCACTTACTACTAAAATATTTTTGTGTAATCCATTGCATTTTCCCAATTGATTTGCTTGGTGTCAGGGAGGGTGTTGTGTCCTCTCTGTATTATATAGTTGAGTCCCCACTTATATAATGAAATCCCTCATAGACACAGTAATGCAGTGTGTAAATCACTCTTTGGAGTGGTTTGTAATACATTATTTATCATCTCTCAGTTGTGACTGTCAAAGGACAGAGTTGCAACTGAGGAAAATTATACAGAGAGGTACCCAGCCCTGAGGAACAGCTACCTGAGGCTATGCCCTCTCATTACACAAGAGAGAGGCATAGCCAGCGCAATCAACTGTTTTGGGGGTTTCAGGCAATTTTTGTCCCTAGTCTGGGTGTACGTGTTCGGGTCCCCACCTTAAAATAGACCTTGTCTTAGTGAGGAGACAGAGTAAATACCTAGACACAGTAATGCAGTATTAGAATAGTGAAGATTTCAAGCTATTCACTTTTTTTTCTTTAATTTTAATCAGCTTTATCAAATTAAATTTCTTGAATAATGTGTTGATTTCCTGGTTCTGTTTTACACACAATTATGGTTTACTATTTTCTGCAAATTTCACCATTCTTTGGAAACTATTTTCTCCCCATTCTTTTGTACACTTATATATCTATGCATAAAATCTTGTATATTTTTTCACATGCAATACCAAAATAGATTTGGTTTGGTTTGTTTTACAGCATATCAACATCAATGGGTTATTTAATGCTGGCAAAATTTATTTTGCTGGTAATATTTTGTTTTTGTTAAAAATCTATTTCTGGTAATATTTTTCCTTCAAAAGTATATTGCTGGTAATAGTTTTTTTTTCTACAAAAATTTATTGCTGGTAATAATTTTTTACAAAGTATTTCTGGTATTAAAACCTATTTTTACACTATCATAGTGTTTTTACCACAATTTTGATGTTAATTGTTTGCCTATAGCTGAGACCCTAACAGGTGCTACCACCCCAGGTCAGGGTGGACCTGGGTACACTAGCAATTAAGAGGTGGTTCCACACTCCTCAAAACCTCCTGATCAGAGGCCTTGCTGTTGGACGTAGTTTATCGTCTTACCCAGAACAAACCAAAATAGACATTTATTGAGTACAATAATATGGTATCAAGTGAGAATTGAACTCATTCCACTAATTTACTCACTATCAATAGACAGGGCCATAGCAACCATGGGGTTTGGTTCTCCCATAATTTTCACCAATTAGAGTTATTTGTTTTTTTTACAAGGTTTTATCTTAACAAAATACAAAAAGAAAGAAATACAAGAAAAAAAACTATCAAAGTAAGGAAGAATATAACTTTCAAAAAACCCTGATGAAAGAATTCTTCTTTAAAAAGGTGTATGATGATGATAATTTCCCTTTATTGCATGGGTGTGTTTTCATTTTAAGTTGAAATTTTAGTGAACCAAGTAAAATAAAATATAAAATGAGAATAAAAATAAAATATAAAAATGTACAAACAAATAGAAAAGAATTCAAATTAAAACAAAGCATTTGGTTTCTCTTAAAATTCCTATATCTTTTTTTATCTCTCTGTATATTTCTAATTTTTTTTTGCTCCCCCCCAAAAAAAAATTGTCTCTGCTACAGTCCTGATAGAGCAGACTCTCAACACATATCATCCAGCTTAGATATTCCAACACAAATATTTGGTGTTGAAATCCATATAAATGATTTTCAAGACAAACAAGCTCTACTTGGGAGAATGAAAGCCTAAAATATTTCATCAAGCAAGGCAGATTCTAGTACTTTGAAAGTCTCCATTAACTCTACAGAATAAATATCCTTAAGACTTAATGTCTTTGTTGATAAAGATTGTAGTCTTTATCTTTGCTGGATTCTAAAAATAAATTGGCTAACATAAAGACAAATATGCCGCCCACATCCAAAGTAATAAAGCAAAGAATTTTTTTCAAAAGAGAAGATGCCAGAAATGCAAGAAATATCATGCTCTTTGAAGTTACAATAAAATGAGAATGAGCCAAAAAGAATAATAAAGATGGTAACATTTGCAGCCCCAGAAAAATGTAACAAAAGAATTAGGTGGGGTTAATTCCAGCCAGTTCACTTGTATAATATATTTTTTGAATTCCAGGTCCTGAAGGGACATGGACAATCATAGTTCTCTACAAATTCCTATTCTTTATTGTCTGCAATTTGCCATGATTTCTTCAGAAAGATAGCAGAGTGGTTTCCTATTATTTTATACACAGTTTGTAATTCAAAGTTGTTTGTTTGATAAAAGCTTTAGCAGAAAAGCGAATGTTACAGACAAAGCCAGGATTCCAATTCCATTTCCTGTGCCAATAACTGTTATACTACCTTCACCTTTCATCTATAATATTCTTCATTTATGTGCGATTTCCCTTCAGGACGTTGGCAATAATGGCTCTCCACAATTTCCTATCCTTTGTAGTTTTTAATAAATTTTATCTTATTGCTATCTCTCCCAAACCTTGCTCTGATATCCATTCACTCAAGCTTGACAGGTAGGTTATGTGTTGCTTTCATCTGTGTCTCTTACCTTCAAACTGTCCTGTGAGTATCAAACTTTCCAAGCCCTCTTTCCTCATTGTGTGCTCTAGAAAGTTCAACTGTCTTGTCCTGATTTTAAGTATAAATGCCCTTTTTGTGGCCATTGTCTCTAGAACATTGTTCTTGCACACATGTTCAGTCCATGGTATTCTCAGCATCCTTTTGTAAAACAGTTCATGAATATTATGTTATAATCTTTCTCTCTCTTAATCTTTTTATTTTAGTAATTATTGAATTAATTCCTGACTTTAGCAATAATCCCTTTATCCTTGATTTTTAATGCATAACATGACGACTAAATACTGAGGCTAATGTCAGAAAGATTTAGTTTGTACTAAAATTATGAAAACATTACAAGGAAGAGATAATGTAATGACAAAGTGAGAACAGTAAGAAAAGCCTAATTGAGCTCATTCTAAAATACTACTAGACTCATACACACACACACACACTTTATATATATATATATATATATATATATATATATATATATAAATTTTAACTTTGATCAAGATGGCTGATGTTAACCTATAGTTGCAAGGAGAGCAATTCACTGCACATTCTTGGTTTCCTGTTTTCCACTGAAATGAAGTGGTACAATTATGTTGAATCAATTGTTAAGTCTGCTGTTAGGAAAGTTGGTGTCTACTTTCATCAATGCATTGAATATTGCTGCCACATCTAGAAAAGAAGTACCTACAACATTATCAGTCCTGACAGCTCAACTTCAGTCATTTTCCCTCTGCCATAACATAGATTCCCTCTGCTTTTCTATAAATATTTCAACAGTAATTGATTTGATGAGCTTTTGTCATTTGTACATCAACACCACAAATTTAAGTGCAGTACTAGATTGACAGCTAGATCATAATTTCACTGTTGAAATAGCTAGTTTTAATCATAAGTTCTGTTGCTACACTCCTGCATTTCTTGAGTGTTAAACTCTCTTCCAGCTTTCCTGTTAACTTGATATTCAGAAATTTAAATACAATGTCAGTCATCATCTGTCTCCTTGAATCTTGATCTTTTATTGTCCTCTGTTACTTTCACTTTCAGTAACCCATTACATCGGAGAGGCTTTTATTTCTTTACCTGGGGTGAAATGACTTAAAATAATAATAAAAAAAAAAAAAAAAATGTGAATTTTGATATATTTGATTTAAAAATCCTACCCATGATATTAGATATTTACAGAAATAGTTTAATGATAATTAGATAATAGCTACTAAAAAATCTATACCAAAATACTAGTATCAATCTTGACAGGTAACAAGTCAAAGATCTTCTTGATAAGGGGAATTTCTCTTCATCAAATTAAGGATTTCCATCATTCTTCCTTTTAAATGTCATGTCCCTTCAGCATGTGGATGACCACAACTCTCCACAATTGTCTTTTGTTACTTTAAATATGTATGGATTCTTTACCATCCTTCTTTGTCATTAGTGTGCCATCTATTCACAAAAACTCATTAAGTAGATTACTTGTCATTTCTCCTGCTTTCATGTTCTGTGAGTATTAACTTTTCCAGGATTTCTTTTCACACTGTGTTCTAGAAATTTCAAGTGTCCTTTTCTGGTTGTAAGCATAAGTTTCTTTGTAGCTCCTATTTTCCTTAAAACTTCCTCATAGTGCACATTTTATATCCATGGTATTCTCAGCATTTATCAGCAGAAAAACATTCTATCACATCAAGCCTCCTCTTCATTTGTTTAGCATTCACTGGCACATGGGGGATAGATATAACATTGCAATTCAGTACTCTTTTCTTTGTTTCTACATTCAGCTATAGTACCACATTTATTTTTGAGCCTCTTCTTCATCTGTTTAAAAGAGGATAATATATTCATCACTTTAATCCTCTTTTTTCTATGTTAAGAGATTGTCCACTCTTCATTGCCACATAGGAGATTAGATATTACATAGAAATCCAGCACTAGAGACAATCTAATAAAATTTCTCTATCTTATTCCTTAGTTCTTGGAAATTCCTATCTACCTTTGGATTTCTGTGTCACATTTTCCACTGCCTGTTGCCACCCTACCCAGATATCAAGGAGGGAATTCTACTCAGGCTGATTTTCCTGAAAAAC
This sequence comes from Acanthosepion pharaonis, assembly GCA_903632075.3. Classification (NCBI taxonomy): domain Eukaryota; kingdom Metazoa; phylum Mollusca; class Cephalopoda; order Sepiida; family Sepiidae; genus Acanthosepion; species Acanthosepion pharaonis. The sequence continues at coordinate 174,008 of CAHIKZ030001263.1, read as the reverse complement.
TGTTCTTTTGTGAAACAGACTCTGTGACAGCTTCCCTAAAGAGTATAATCTTAACCTCTTTAAGTCATTTATCCTCATATTCTTCATTTCTTACGACCAAATTTCATTCACCATAGCCATTTTAACAGCAACTATCTTGAGTGGCTCTCGAATTTTGTATTGAATGAACTTTAGTACATAAATTCCTTTCTTTTTTTTTTTTTTTAAACTCGTTTGATTTTGATGTCCCTAATATATAACTTACACCTTGGGTGGTGTCTTTTACTGGCATGCATTCCTCCTGTTTTCTTACAGGCAATGGTTAGTCTTGAAAATACAAATAAGGTTATGGTTTTGGGTGGCAAATATCCAGCTGCATTATTTTAAGTTTGAATGACAGACTTTGACATTTATTTTTATCCCTGAACTTGTGAGAGAAAGAAAGAAGTGGTTCTTTCTGCTTCGAAACATATTTCTCAGCAGGAAGATTCATTAGCGTCTACTCAAAATTGAAAATAGATTGCAATTGCAGTTTTAGGCTGCTTTATAGATAGTTTCTTGAGATATGGTAATTGTTCAAGAGTTTTATCTTACTTTTGATCTTAGAAGATAGAAACCAAAAAAGAAAACAAGAGGAGACGCAAACTATTGGGTAAAACAAATGAAGTAAAGTATAATTTGTTGGTTTATTAACATCCTATGTTTTTCTGGTGGTTGTAGGCACCAGTACGAAAAGAAATGGATGCAGCTTCTAAATTTTCATAGACTGATTAAAGGTGTTGTCAATATAAGTGGGAAAATGGGGGAGAGAAATACAAGAATAGAGTGTTGAGGGAATGAAAAAGGAATGTTTGGAGTGAAATGAAACAATAAGGTAGAAAGAAAGGAAGGTGTAAAAGAGAAAAGGATTATGAAAAGAAAGAAGAAATTAGAGTAAGGGAAAGAAAGAGACAAGCATGAAATGAGAGAAATTAAGAATGAGTAGTGGGGGAAGAAAGCAAAAAGTAGAAACAGTTTGAAAGAGAATATATCAGAGGGTGTTGTAAAGTTTCTACTCCTTGTATTGTTTTGTTATTTAAATTTTTTTAATCATTTCTATCATTTCCTCCCATTTCTATCAATACCACACGTTCCAGGTATGATATGATAAAAATGGAAAGAAAAGATTTTAAAAAAAAAAGGTAGGAAAAATAAAAAAAACAGAAGATCTTACAGACTGAAAGGTAAAAGAGATGTATATAGAAAGTCAGTAAAGTGTCATACGTGATAAATGCTTTGGTAATCATGTATCTTTCGATACATGACTGTTGAGGCAGATTTTTCCTGCAGTAGGCTGCCATTTCTTTCTACAGTAGACTGCTATTCAACCCATATCTGAGAGGAGAAAAGATGGATTCATACCCTTCACAAGGATATTTGTGCATAAATGAACCTAATGAACTTGACTGGAATTTGAACCCGGCTCTCCAAGTTCTCATTCTGAGCCAATATCCATTACACCACAATGCACATAGAAAGTAGTTAGACTTAAGCTCAAATTAGACTTCAAGTGGAATTCATACATAAAATCCATTGCTAAAGATGTTTTAAAAATGGCCTGTTTCCTTTACCATTCAAGTTAGACTCCTTCTGCTATCCTCTAACTTTATGAGAGCCAGATCAGGCCAAAAATGGAGTACTGTTGCCATATTTGGGCAATAGCTGTTCAGTCTTCTATTTTCACTCCCAAAGTGGTCTTGTGGATGATGAATTACCTACAGCCTGTTTTCTACAAATGAAAAATTGCAAGCCTCTTGCTGCTCTATTTCCATGGAAATTGTTCAGATGAACTACATTCCTTAACTTTCACCAGATGTAACTTTCACAGTTAAGACCTGTGTGGTGCCATTCTTGGCAAAATTGTAACAAATTTTGTGATGATGTTCTCCAATTGTTCATCGTTCACTGCACCTGTGATGACATCCAAGGTTGAGTGTATTTGCATATGCACCCAACTCGCCTTGTGCACAGGTTTGTCTTCTCAGCCATGATTGCTTTCAACAAAAAGAAATAAAGAATTTTTTTTCAAGACACTCTGATTGGGAAGTAGCAACAATACAATTTTTCACTTAACCATGGGATCCTTTCTTCAGCTTCGAGAGGTGGGCTGCTATCTTCCTAACTTCACTGGCCTCAGGAACTTCTGATTACTCACTACTGGTCCTTCTGTCACTGGCCGCTAGGCAACTATTTCTCTCATGGCTGGACCTACTTTCCTTCTCAACTTCCTGCCTCTCTCTGCTTATATGGATAATCCTGGGATCCACCCACTCCATCCACAAAGCCACATGGGTGGTTAAATCTTAAGGACTACTTTTATGACTATCTAAAATAATTTAAAAAATTTTTATGTTTCCCAAATCAAAGGCAAACTGGAGATATGTATCCTGAAATACTAAACCCTAAGTTCACTCAAGATGGACTGGAGACAAAATTCTAACAAAACTCCAATAGCTGAGAGGACTTAGAAGATAAGGAGATAAATTCCTTCCTTTTAAAAATGTTTGAGAAACCATATTGTTACAACTGCTATGCCATGTATATCGCAGTATGGTCACTCTCATGCCCTTCTTAATCCATTGGTGAGATGAAGGTTCTACTCTAAGAACTTCACATAGATCACTACTTTGTGAAACCGACTCTCAAGAGGGCGTGTCCCTGATCACTACAGTCTTAACCTGTTCAAGTCTGCGGCTAACTGCTATCTTTACCACATATCTCCATAAACTGTACTTCTTAATCTACCTCATTTGGCTGCTGGGCCTTGTACAGGGGGACCATTATTGTAAAAAAAAAATAAAGATAAGAATATACTGAAAGAGAAAAAAGGAAAAAAAGAAGAGTGAGTAAGAAAAATGAGAGATAAAGTTTCAGTAAGAGGAAAGAGGGAATGAGAGAAGTGAGGAAGTTAAAATAAGAGTAGGGAGATAAAGATTGATTAATTTTTGATGGCTTATCAACCCTTTGTAGGTTATTTAAAGCCAGAAAATATTGTTTTAGATTTTAAGAATTTTCTTTTCAGATAATAATTAACCCATAGTTGTAGGTGAAAGAACTGGATTCATCTCTTTCCCAAGGGTATATGTGCATAAGTGAGTATAAAAAACCCAATGGGAATTGGAACTTTGCTCACCAATTAACACTTCTGAACCATTATCCATTATGCTTTCAAGCTTATAGCACTTGGTATTCTCAAACAGTCAACCTTCTAGGTACTAACCAGGTTGTATGTTGCTTAACTTTGGTGATCATATTGGAACCAGTGTTTCAATTTGATGTAGATGTAAGCTGGGAGAGAAAAAGAGGGAAATAAAAAAAAATTAATATTATTAACAGTAAAAGGTAGAGAGATGTGTGCAGAAAGGCAAAAGAAAAAAAGAGGTATATTGAAGGAGAGGAAAAAAAATATGAGAAGTATGCCTGACCATAGTTTGATTCTGCTTTCTTTTTTTTCTTTTTTTTTTTAAATCAATGTATTGCAAGAATAAAGAATGCATCATTGTTAGCAAAAGTGACAGCCCAATATGTAAATTACAAATTGGAGATACCAAAATCAAACAAATGCAACAATGTAAATATCTGGTAAGTGTTTTAACAGAGGACGAAAAATGTGACACCAAATCTGAAGACACATTGGAACAGCAAAAGATGGCTTCCAAAAGCAACGCATTGTATTAAGAAATAGGGAAATTTCTTTAAAAACAAAAATAAGAGAACTGAACTGTCATGTAATATCAGTCCTCTTATATGGAAGTGAATGTTGGACAGTCTCCTCAAAGAGGAAGAAGAGACTTGAAGCAATAGAAATGTGGTTATACAGAAGGATGCTAAGAATAACAAAGTTTTAGAGAAAATGGTAACAAAAAGCACACGTATACTTAAGATGAGAAAGAGATAATTTGTTTATTTGTTTAATGGCATATCAACTCTTTATGGGTCATTTAATACCAAAATTAAATTTTCTTGGGAGCTTGAGTAATTTTTTCTTTTACAAAAATCTGTTGCTGGTAATTTATTCTTTTATTTTTTTTTAAATATATACTTTCAGTTTTTTGACCCTTGTTTGGGGGGTTTACTATTTGCCCTTAATTGGAACCCTAACAGGTGCTACCACCCCATGTCAGGGTGAACCTGGGAACAGCAGCAATTAAGTGGTGGTTCCACACTCCTCAAAACCTTCTAATAAGATGCCCTGCTGCTGGGTGCAGTTTATCGTCATAACCAGGACAAAGAAAGAGATGAAATTTCTAGGGTACTTAATGAGGAAAAGGTCTTTGGAAATTTGGTACTTACAAGACATAGTGATGGCAAGAGGAGCAGAGAAAAATAATCCATAACTTACCTAACCAGTTTGCATAAATGGAGAGATAACAAAAGGACAAAATTTATTAGGAGCTACAAAGGATAGGAAATTGTGAAGAGCCATGACTGCCATTGTCCTGAAGTGACATATCATATAGAAGATTCATACTGATACTGGATTAATAGCTATCTGCATCCTCTTGAAAACTCAAATGGTTTTGTAATAATGTTCATCTGCTACTTGCTTAGAATATAAGACTTAAAATCTTTCCTACTTAGCATGATATTTTATTTCAGTCCAATACTTCATTAGCTCCTCTGTATGTGTGTGTGTGTGTGTGTGTGTGTGTGTGTGTGTGTGTGTGTATGCATGGGGTTTATTTTGCTTAGTGGTATTGGTTTATTTAATACTGAAATCTAAATATCTTGAATGCAATTGTATGTCTTCAAGTAAATATTTTTTAACGCAATTGGATCCTTTCAACTACAGATAAAATGTATTGTTGCTCATTACGTTAAAAATAGGTACTGTTGATCATTTAACCATAAATAGGTATTTTTTATACTTTCATAGTGTTTTGTTTTTGTGTGTTTTACTATTTGCCCATACCTGGGTCCCTAACAGGTACTACCACCCCAGGTCAGAGTGGACATGGGAACAACAGCAATTATAAGATGGTTCCATGCTCCTCAAAAACTCCTGATCAGAGGCCTTGCTACCAGATGTAGTTTATCATCATACCCAGTATTAGTGTGTGTGAAGTGGGCCCTGTCATTACTGGTCTGAATGGGGTCCTGACATACTTGATCTGCAAGACCCTCAAACTCTTCTCTAGAGTGGTCATTTATATAACTCTCTAATGCTTGTTATTCCCATGCTTCTAAAATCAGATGCAGACATGAAGTTATGTGTTTCAACTTTCAGCAACCAGGAGTAGCCTCGAGTCAACCTTGCACTTGGCCTGATGTGAAATTAAGTGCATTTTGTCCAATGAAGTAGTAATCACTTTAGCATTCAGTAATAAATAAATCCTACTAACTTATCGTGGAAACATGCAGAGAACTTTTCATAGAAACACTCTCATGAGAAAGTAGCAAAAGTCCATATCTAGTCTTGTCAACCATTGTGCTATTAATTCTATACTAAATAATCAGAATTTTCATTATAATATAAAAGGCCGCACAACAGATTATAAACAAAATTACCACAAATATCAAATTACTAAAAGAAAAAGAATATGAAGAAATAGCAAAAGATGAAACACTAAGTGAAAGAACAGAAAGTAAAAAGATGAAAGAATACGAAAAGCTCATTTTCTGAAGTGATTTTTTATAAACATTTCCACTTTATTATTTTTCCATTGAGAATAAAACAGACAGCTTGTGTTCAAGAATGCATTCTATATACACCCTGCTTGCACCACATCATGTGGAGGGGCTTATTTTAATTATGACATCACTGCACCAATGATGAACAGGTTTCCCTCCAGGTAAGAAGATTAAAAGAAACAACTGGGTGACAATCACAAGTATGAAGCTCTGTAGTCTACCTTTCAAGATGACATTTTCTTATGTAAACTTTGTTTCACCTCAATGAGTGTTTAATGCAGTATAAACTCTTCAGAAGTTTCAGCAAGGAATGTGTAAAAAGATATTAAATCTGAACAGTTTACAAAAATAAATTTTCGATTCCTTTCACTATTAATTTTGGATATTTTTATTATTTGTATATAGATTTTTGTTCTCATATTTTTTGTCATTGTGACCTTTAGCCTTCCTCAGGTGCTTGTTAACCTTCAAGGAATTTTGGATAAAGTCAACTCCTCATCCCAGAAATTCAAACAAAAATTAGAATATTTATTTCTCAAGAATATTTTTTTTTTTCACTATGGTACCTAGCCTTTTTGAATTTAAGTACAGTATTAGACTGGCATCGAGATCTCATCACTTTACAGTTGAGTTGACTAGATGTAACTGTAAATTCCATGCTAACAGTTTCTTTTCTCAATTGTAGAATTCCCTCTTGGTTCCATGCTTTCCAGCCAACTTTAATCTGCAAAATTTTAAGTGGAATCTCAATCGCTATCTACTGTCCTCCTGATTACTCTTTCTGCTCATTATTAATGTTTCTGTTCCTAATTCTTCCATACCCTGTAGCCCCTGTGTCTTAGTAGCTTTACTGCCTTGCATGGGGTGATATCGATTAAAAAGAAAAAAAGAGTACCTCTTGTGGGGATGTACAGTTGGTGTAACAGTGGCTCAGAAAGCAAAAGTAGTAAAAGGGTTTCAATTCTGGCCAAGTTTGCTACATTCACTTTTGCAGAAATACCTTTTAGAATGAATACATATCTTCTCTCCAAAGCTATGAATAAAAAGACTGGGCTGTCTAGCCTTGGTTGGCAAGCAATCTAGGAGAAGGACAACTCTGAATTCAAAACTAGATAGTGGGCAGATAGAAGCTATTCAGCCTTAGTCAGAAAATCATCTATAGATGACTTAAATAAAGAGAAACACCTCTTCCAGAACCTGTGCTGCTTGTAAGAATGTGCTGGTCCCTAAAAAAGTACAATGACTGAAAATTTTTAATCTACTGAGTTGGAGATATCATCTTTTGCTTTTATCTGTCATTAGATATTAGATCACATTAATCACCGAGTTTTCAGGCTTTATGAGCTGGTGGGTTAATTCAAATAAAGTTGACATCATTAACCCTAGAACACTAACCATCAATTAAAGTTACACCACTACTAACCATGGGTATATCATACCTGATTTTGAAAATATAAAAAAAGAATATTAAATATAAATCTTTATTTGAAATATTTTACATGCAGGCATTTCAAACTTTGTACTTTGAGTTAACATTAATTAGGAACTGAAAAACATTATTCAGGTAAAAATCAGGTACTGAAAATTGCAATTAAAAATAGGAAAATTTGTGCTGGGTACTATATACCCATGGTTAGTCTTCTAGGGTTAATCTTTCCTTTTGAGTCAAATATCACCTGTGTAGTTCATCATAAGCTGAAAAAATTACTTAAGACTTGATTTTAAGTGGCATTTAAAAAAAAAAAAATCACTCTATATAGATTCTTTGGGGTTAAAATTATCTGATAAATGTTTGTTTTTTAAATTAAAAATGACAGGATAAAATTCAGTAATAGAAAAGGGTAGTATACCTAAAATAATTGCTAAGTTTCATCAATTTACCCAAGAAAAAAAAAGAACAGTGAGTGTGATGAGAATGATAGCCTTACTTATTATTACAATGGTGCAACAAAAAGTCTTCTTAGCAAGATCAAAAGGTATTATGTGAGATGTTTCTATTAGAAATAACAACATGTTATGTTCTTCTGCGTCATGTCCCTTCAGAACATGGGGAATCAATTCTGCAACTTTCGATCCTTCATAACTCTGAGCAATGTTTATCTTTTTACTATCCCTCCCAGTCTCTGTTTGCCATCCATTTACACAAACTCATTATATAGGTTACTCTCCGCTTTCTTCTATCCCACTTGCTCTCAATATGTCCTGTTAAATTAGGCTTACATTGAAACTCTGGAAGTTAACCAATGTTGAGTGTGGTCAGTACCACAAGGTGCTGTCAGCTTGGATGTGCAGGTGGTGCAATAGATAATGACAGAATTTAAACACAGAGAGCAGAGTTTCAATTCCAGTTGTGTTCATTACATTTATTTCTGCACAAATACTCTTGGAAAATTTATGAATCCACTTCTTCATCCCAGCTATGGGTTAAGTAGTAGCACATCAGTAAACCATTATTATTTCCAAAAAAATCTTACAATAAAAAAATATTTTCTGGCTTTAAATAACCCACAAAAGGTAGATAAGCTGTAAAACACAAATCAAGCAATCAATCAAGTGTTAAATTTTCCACAACTTCTTTTCTTGTTATGTATCCCAGAAATTTCAACAGACTCTTCCTGATTTTATATTAAAAAAACAAAAATATACTACTCTGAAAATAAATTTCATTGTTTCTAATTAAATAAATTAATATTTGTAAAATATAAATTAAGCTTGAAAATTTTGAAAGTGTATTGTATCCACTTTTGTCCTTGAGGACACATGGCGCAGTGGATAAATGTGTTGGTTGAAATAATCCAGTGACTTGACTCAAAGAATTGCGAGTTCAATACCTGGCTACAAAAAACTTGGAGAGTTGAATTACTAAAAGGTAATAACTGAAATATCTGGAAGAGGCATGGCACATGAAACTAGAACAATCTACCCCAGTGGATGAAATAAAGGGCTTGGTTTGAAATTCCAATCACCTGAAAATGGCTGGAGCATGAAACGTCATGATGAGGACAACAGTCCTCATTACAGTTACAATACCTCATTTCAGAAATGTAGACAGATCCTGAAGAAGACTAGAGCCTACAACAGTCAAAACATTGTGAATATGGCAATAAAGATGAGGACAACAGTCCAAACAAGGTAAATAGTGTAAATAGTTACAATATCTCATCTCAGAAATATAGACAGATCCTGAAGAAGACTAGAGCCTACAACAGTCAAAACATTGTGAATATGGCAATAAAGATGAGGACAACAGTCCAAACAAGGTAAATAGTGTAAATAGTTACAATATCTCATCTCAGAAATATAGACAGATCCTGAAGAAGATCGGAGCATAAAACAGCCAAAATGTTGTGAATATGGCAATAAAGATGAGGATAACAGTCCAAATAATGTAAATAATTACAATATCAAATCTCAGAAATATAGACAGATATTGAATTGTATAAGGTGAAGATTTATTGACAAATGTCTCATGAAATATGTTTTTTGTCAATAAGACGTTTTTTTGCAATTTTTATAAAAACATGAAAAAACTAGTGTTTTCATACATGGTAATTGTTTTCATCTTTCCTCTTTGGTTACCATGACATCCCACCACTATAATGTTGCTTCCCTGTGCCTTTTCTATAAATACATTAATGGTAATTGTTCAAATGAGCTCTTTACTTTTGTACCTGAACTTTATGAATTTAAGTACAGTACTAGATTGGCAGTTAGGTCTCATCATTTTGCAGTTGAAATAGATGTAACCATATGTTCTATGCTAACAGTTTCTTCTCTTGCCCTTCTTGCTTATGGAACTCTCTTCCAGATTGCATTTAAATTTTTAACTGGAAAGCAACAATGTTAATCTTTATATCTGATCTTTTATTGTTTTATCGTCTTAATATTGTTTTTCTTTCTTTTTTTATTTTATGATACACAGTAACTACTGTGTGTCTTAGTGGCTTTATTACCATGCTTGTGGTAAAATGGATTTCTTTATTGTAGCAACAAATGTATTCTTAGCAAACGTATACACAAATTTATCTGAGGGAGTTAAAGTTTTTAATAGTACTATTAGTTTGTATGAACATGCATTTTGTTATATATATATATATATATATATATATATATATATATATATATGTAAACTCTTTTATCATGTATTCCATATTTTATTTGTTTCTTATCATTCCAGCCCAGGGAAGAAGTGTTGGGTGGAATGTCAAGACTGCTGCAGCTGCCTTTGTTGTTTTTATTTTCAGAAAAAAAAAAAATCTTGCCAAGGAAAGTGCTACCCAAGAAGTCAAGCATCTCATCCACCCTGCTACCCCTATTGCTGTAACTTACTAAAACTCAATCTGAACCAAACTAGGTCTAGAATTAACTATGAACAGACACAGGTGAGACAGTTTACCTAGATGGGAGTGGAAAACAAGTAAAGAAAGGAGTTAAAATGGTATCAGAAAAAGGTGGGGAGAAGGAATATAGATGGAGATGTTGGTGGGGGGTTTGTAAAATAGAAGGTTGAAAAGTTGTAAATGATTAAAGGAAAGGTTAAGCAAAACAAGAGTAAAGAAGTAAAAGGAAAGAAAAAAGAAAAAACAAATGATGAAGAAGGAAAATGTGGATGAAACGAAGAAGGAAAATGTGGATGAAACGAAGAAGGAAAATTAGAGAACAGGTGAAATTACTGAAGAAAAAAAAAAATTAAGAAAGCTTTCAGCATTTATAGAACAAGTAAAACAAGAGAAAACAGTAGGAAAATAAAAAAATGAGATGATGTGGGGGGGGGATTGTAAGGAAATCTATTCTATAGTATAAAAAAAATAATGTGATACTATATATTTATCAGTCATACAGCCTGATCTCCCCTTCTTTTTATTGAGATATCCCATTGTCTAACAACAAGCATCACTTGAATTCAACAGACAGACTTCATGTTAACAAGGAGTAAAAAGAGATCAAGTTGCTAGTATGTTAGATTTTATTTCTTTTCGGCTAGCTTTTGGATTTTTTTAAATTTTAATGATTAAAAAGAATTTTTTCCTACATGCATTGAGAATTAAGTATACACTCAAATGCTAGTTTACTCATGTTAAAATAAAAATCTAACAAGTTTGATCACAAAATCACTTAAATATTTCCATCATTTTTTATGCTACATGTAAAAACTAATAACAAATAAAAAGGAATTTAATTGCAAGAGAACAATACAAATGGTTGTCAGCAAAAGGGACTGCTGAACATGCAAATTACAAATTAGCGATACCAAAATCAAACAAGCAGAACAATTTATATATCTAGGCAGAAAGTGTGATACTGAAATCCAAAGGTACATTGGGATAGCAAAAGATGCCTTTCAAAAGCAAAGCAAAGCATTTAGAAACTGGAAAATTTCCTTAAAAACAAAGAAAAAGAGTACTAAATTAATGTAATTATCAATCTAACTATATGAGAATGAATACTGGTAAATCTCCTCATAGATGAAGAAAAGACTTGAAACAACAGAAATGTGGTTCTACAGAAGGATGCTGAGAATACTGTTGGCAGAACATGTAAGCAATGACATTAGTTTTAGAGAAGATGGAAACAAAAAGGACACTTATATTTATCAGAAAAGTGAAATGCCTAGGGCACATAAAAATGAAAGCAGTCTTGGGAAATTTGTTACAGACAGGAAAGTTTGAAGGCAAGAGGGGAAGAAGAAAACAATGTATAACCTACCTATTGAACTTGAGTAAATGGATTTAGCAAAAAGACAAAATTTATTAAGAGTTACAAAGGACAGGAAATTGTGGAGAGCCATGATCACCAATGTCCTGAAGAAGCATGGTACATAGAAGAAGGAAAAAAAAGCAGTTAGGTCAGATTGGTAGGAGTAAAAAAGAAATAAAGAAAAGATAGACAAAATAATATTGAGAAGGCAAAGCATCTGAGTAACATGGGCAATACCCAATTTCTTAGAATGCACCAAAAAATCTTTGAAATGGTAATACTACCTATATATCCAAATAAAATTAGATGGACGTGGGGAAATTTTTTTTACAATAATGTTCACTCTGTACAAGGCCCAAGAGCCACTCAAAGTAGAGGGTTATAGAGCAAGAGGAACAGTTTATATCAATATTTGTGAAAAATAACAGTTAACCCTAGACGAACAGACTAAGATTATAGTGATAAGGGAAGCAACCTCTTGGGAGTCAGTTCCACAAAATTGCAATTCATGATAAGAAGCTGTTCAAGTAGAACTTACAGATCACCAAAATGAATACAAAGGAAATGAAGGTGGTTTGCTACAATGTACATGGAATGGTGAATCTTAGCCGTGAAGGTTAGAATTGGTGGAACTAATGAATATAGTTCATCTGGCCAAACCTCTCACTACTCTATGTGAAAGGGGTCCAAGAGTGGAAAATAATTCATCACCTACAAGGATACAAGAACACTTATGGACTTTTATCGAGACTGGAAAGTGACGACAGGGTAATTCCTGCCCATATATAGCAGCAATAGTTCATACATTCCACATCTCCTGACAATTAAGATTATCCATTATTTCATGCCTCTGTTCTTCACATTCTCCGCCTTATCCCACAAACTAGACCAGCAGAAATTCCATGAGTGTTAACAACTATGTTTATCCATTATGCCTCTCCTATTCTCTCTTCTGTTGCCTGTATCTTCTCATTCTCTGCCTTATCCCACAAACTAGACCATCAGAAATTCTATGAGTGTTGACTAAGATTATCCATTATCTCTTTCCTCTGCTCTTCTCTCACCGATTGCCTGTATCTTCTCATTCTCTCCCTTACCAATTTTTACTACCTTGTCTATGTCTTTATCTAAATGTACATAAGCAAATTATTTTCATATGGGGGGGGGAGAATAAAGAATAATTTCTACTGCATCCTTTTCTCTTATCTTTCTTTTGATCTATCTGTTCATAAAGAATTTCAATGTATCACAATTTTTATGTCTTTTTATCCCAGTTTGCTTTTCAATCTTCCATTCATTGTCTCTTGATATTCAGCCAGCAAACCTGCCTTTGTGTCATTCTTTTGTCCTCACCCTTCTCTCACAGATACACACACACATATATATATATATATATATATATGTGTGTGTGTGTACAAACACAATTTTTCTTTTCATATTTCTCTAGCTTTCTTACATCATATATTTCCTTATTCACACAATCATTTTCCCTCCTCTCTTCTTTTCCCTTTTTTATAGCAATACTTTAATATGAAAAAGATTTCTCAATTATAAAGTGTAACTGATTCCAGTTCAGAAGACCAGGAATCAAGCACAGGCACTACACTATGATCCTTGATGATGTTATGGCTGTAGATACAAACAAGTAGAATAATTATATAGATAATAATAAAAGATATATGAAAATGATTATTTTTTTTTTTTTGTTTGGTTCGTTTTCTATGGCTTATCAATCTTTTGTAGGTTACTTAAAGCCAGAAAATATTTGTAGGTTGTAAGTATTTTTTTTAAGATAATAATGATTTAGTGATACCAGTCTTTGTAATTAATCCCTAGCTGGTGGAGAAGGAGTGTATTCATAACTTTCCCAAGAGTCTTTGCACGTAAATGAATATAATGAACCCAACTGGAATTGGACTTGACTTTCTGATGAACAATTCCAAGCCATTAGCCAATACACCACCCAAACATGCAAGCTTACAGCACCTGGTATTCCTAAGCAGTCGCCCATCTAGGTACTAACCAGGCTTTATATTGCTTAATTTCAAAGATCATATGGGAACTGATGTTTCTACACTAGATGGCTGTAAGCCATGAAAATGATAAGGAATTAACTAAAAACATGATTTAAAAGGCAACAAAGTGAAGATAAAACTGAAACAGAATTAATAAGCATAAGAGAAGGAATTGAATGAAAGAAGAAAGGAAAAAGATTAAATAATGAAAATATGTTGAAAAAAAAAAATCAGATTAGGAACAAATTGAAAAAATTAAATTAGATTAAGTTAAAAAACAAAAAAAAATCAAAAAGAAAGAAAGGAAATTATGGCCAGAAAGAATTGAAAAATTAAAGTGAAGTTCCCAAAACATTTAACAAAAACTAATGTAGATGTTGATTTTGTTGACAATAATGATGATAAAAAGCGGCATTTTAAAATATAGAATTGAAATAAATTTAAAAACCTTAAGACCATGAAAAAATAAGACCACCAATGAAAGCTAAAAAAAAAAAAAAAAAAAAGGATATCATAATTTCAGATTGTGTGTGCTGTATCAGCCTACAGCTATATCAGTTGACAGTGTTTTGATTTCTGTAGAATTTTTACAAGGTTCAAATGCTAATTCAGACAGATTGCATTAAAGAGCTAAAAGACTCCAACTATCTTACTATTTACCAACAATAAAGAATAAGACCATCATCATGATAAACAATAAGACAATAAAAGATAAGATGATGATCATGATGATAAAATGACGATAAAAAGTAAAATGATTATGATCATAATAAAAAATATGATGTTAAAGAATAAAATTTACAAGTAAACTAATGAAAAAAAAAGCCAAATAGAATGATGGAGAAAGAAGAATGAAAAAAAAATGAAGAAACTTTAAAAGAGAAAAAAAAAAGAGAAAGATCATCGTCAAGAATTGGAATTTATCTGTTCAAATGATTGTAGAATGGACCTGAAGAAATTTGAAACCTGAGTAACTTTGAAGAATACTTGAAGCTATTAGCATAGATTCCTACAGAAAAAATCTGATATGGTAATGGTAACGCTAGTGGTGTTGGTAGAGATGGCAATGATGAGGTTGGGTTGGGTTGGTGTGCTGGTGATACTGTGAGATGAACATTCTTCTACATATTATGAAACTCAAATAAAACTATCACTCCCCACCTTACCCTTTACATTATGACAAGTGCTACTTTGAATGTTGCTACTACTACTACTATTACTATTATAATAGTCATTAGTAGTACCTTTGCTATTGTCTGTTACCTGTATGTTTTCTATTATTAGGTGGGAAGCACAAAGTATAAATTTAACTAACTTCATATGATCTCTTTTCTTTGTTTAGTTAGAGAGAAAGGTATGTCTTCTCAAAACACTATTACCTATATACATATTTGCTTGCTCTACCATAAAGTAGCATTTAAATAGGCATCTATATAAGCCATTTATATATATATATATATATATATATATATATATATATATATATATATACACACACTGGTGTACCATACATGATTGCTGGCAGGATGAAATTATGTCTTTCAATACCTTATCTAGTATTTGGTATAGTACATCGTCACATTCCATGTCACTTTATCTAAATTATATAAAAATTTTCAATGAAATGTTTATTGGTATAAAACAGTATATATACAGTACTGGATGCATGGTGTAATAGATAATGGCTTGGAATGAGAAATTGGAGAGCCAAGTTCAAATTCCAGTTGGGTTTGTTATTTTCATTTATATGTAAAAAAAGGAAAAGGTATGAATCCATCCCTTCTACCCAGCTATGGGTTTAATAGCAAGACAGACTGGGTGCTATTGTCTTGGTTGGCAACCAGTCTACTGCAGAAATAAATGGTAATCTACCGTGGGAACATATTCTGCCTAGTTAGTCATGAATCAAGAGATATTATCAGCAAAGCATGCATCATATATGGTACTTAACAGACTGTATAGTAATTCCTTGATTATCTGTACCTCAGTTTTTAGGAATTTGATTACCAGGGTGTGAAATGAAGAGAAAAAGTGAAATCATCCGAACATTGTCCAAACTAAACCCATTCAAAAATGTCATCTCAGACAAGTATTTTGAACATTTAGGAAATAATACTTAACATTTGAATAGAATCTGTTGAATTAATTTTTGTTAATTTTTCTCATTTTTTTATACAAAGAAAATACATTTGAATTATCAAAGTTTAATCGTATCAAAAATTATGGTTTCCACAATTCTCAAATGCATTTTCTTCATAAAAATAAACTGGATAAAACTCTGAACAAAGCATTTGAAAATGTTATTTGATAATATAAATATTAAATTTCTTTCAGTGTCGTATGTGTGTATGAAAATATAGGCATACGAAAATATGTATTTTTTATTCATTTTTCTACTAAAGTTCACCTAATACAAGGCTCAAGAGCCACTCATGTTAGAGGGTTATTGAATGAGGTGTGTTATATGAATGTAAGAGGAGACAGAAGGAAGTGAGAATAAGGAAGATAAACAGCAGAGTTGACACTTGACAAGAAAAGGTTAAGATTGTAGTCTTCAGGGAAGCATCCATGTTGGATTTTGTTCCACAAAGTAGCAGTTTTCAAGAATAAGCTGTCTGATTGGAACTTCCCCCTCATAAATGAAAGGCAGTAAATGTTGGTGACTCAATTCCACGGACATAGCATGACGAGTCCTAACTATAAAGCTCTGAATGTAGACCTAAAAAGTGGAAGTCATGTGAACATTTGCCATGGAAATAGTAATATGGTAGCAATAGTCTTGTAACATTGTGTCTGTGGGAAAGTGGCAATAGAGAAGAAAATATATCATCAACTGCAAAATGATGCCAATGATTTTGAACTATCAAAGCTGGACAGTGAGAATTTGTCAGCTCAAGTTCAGGAAGAAATACTCATTTTTTGCCTAAGATCAAACATAGCAGGAGTCAGGTACATTCTGGAGTGGTACAAGGAACCTGTCATTTTACCAGCATCTTTAGTCATGGATCATCTAGATGAGTTCTACTTGTGGTCTAGAGTAAACTTGAGTCTCAGACGTTAAAAGCATGAAGCCTCATTGAGAGTGCAACAATTTCTTGCAACAGGAGTGTCCAATTGGTGATGATAAAATGTTACTACTATTTTTAGTCCACCAAACTGATGAGCATCCTTTTTATTTTAAAGACCACTATGAAATTCTCTCTGAAAATGTGAAAAAGAAAAACCTGTCATTGAAATAGTGACATAAATTAACAAGCTATGAAATAAAAACTTATCACAGAAGATAAAGAATTGTATCTTTATAAAGAGAAATGATGAAATTCTGTTGACATACTAATTTTTTTATATTATTGTTGAACTAGTGGGATCACTCACCAGTAGAAATAGTCTTGTGTTCACAGAAATAACACTAAAAGCATGTTACATTGTAAATTAAAATCATACAATTTATTTTTATGTACTGATGTGTGTGTGTATTTTAGTTACAAGTATTTTAAGGTTGCATGCGATAAAAGGAAGAAGTCATTTCATATTATAACAAACAAATGTCCTGAGGAGAGGATATGGACATCTAGACTTTTCAATGGTTGTTGTCAGAGACAACTGAATTCAGCGACTTTTGGCACAAATTCTGTTTTCAGGCAGGGAATGTATCTGCTGCATTTTGGGAGAACTTATTTTTCGTTTTGGTTTTATTTAATTTATTTCAAACAAAGTTTTAATGTTGTTTTATTTTATTTATAATATTTATCATTATTATTATATTTTATATTTTTATTCATTAGTAATGATAATATCCTTACAAACTTTATGGGCATTTCACTATTTCAACCTATTTTTGAAGTGTAAACTCAGGAGGTTTAGTATAACTATAAATCTTTTAGATTACTTCTAGAGGTACTAAAAATTACACTGGATACTGAAAAGTACCAATCATGATCCACTACCAAAAAAAAAAAAAAATTGAAAAATAATTATTCTGATATTTTAAGTAATTTTTTAAAATTACTTCACTCCAAGCAAGACAATAAAGCCACTAAGACAAGGTGTTACTGAATAGGAAAGAATATGAGAAAAAGAAAAATATCATTAAGGGGAGAGAACAATAAAAGAATTAAGGAAGAAAGGAATTAAGACAGAAAATAACAATTGGCATTGTATATAATCTTGGAAAACCAAAGTTGACTGAAAGACAAAAAAACAGTTCTACGAGAAGTGTAAGAAACTTATGGTTCCTGGCCATTTCAGCTGTAAAATGATGGCACCTAACTGCCAATCAAGTACTTAACTTGAAATACATAATATGAGATACCAAAGAGAAAGTCTTATCAGAACAATTGCCATGAAAATATTTATAGAAAAGGCAGAGGGAAGGTACATTATAGAATTGGGAAAGTGATTGAAGCCAAGATGCCAAGTCAGGAATTGCAATACATAGAAGAACCACTGGACCAGATATGGCAACAATATTCAATACATGGTAGAATGTACAAGATAGATTGTGGCAATGAAAATTGTCAAGCACCACACAGTGAACCAACTTTCTTAGCAGCAGATCTAACAATATAATCTTTCCACTTCATGTCAATGGAAAAAAAAATGAGCCTGTGTAGGTGCAATGTGTCCCTCTCCTGGAGGTTAACACCAGCCATGCTGATAGAATGCATAAAGGTTCTCTAAGATGATTTCATCCCATACAAGGTGATAAAATCCATAAAGATGCAAAGGTTACACAGTGAAACAGAGTGGGCATACTGACAAAGCAGAAATTTCTTAAGAGTTTTAAAAATGAGGTCAATAAACCTCACATTTTGATTACATTATTCCACTGTACATTGTTATGGATTATCTTGTAACAGTAATTGGATAAAACAGAAACATCTTTTATGTGCCATGTCTCTTCAAGATGTCGGCAATTATGGCTCTGCACAATTTCCTTTCCTTTGTAGCTCTTAATAAATTCTGTCTTTTTGTTATCTCTCCTAAACCCTGTTCTGCTATCCATTTACTCATGCTCACTAGGAAGGTTATGTATTGCTTTCCTATGTTCTGTGTGTATCAAATTTTCCAAGAGCTCTTTCCTCATTTGTTATTTGGTAAAACTCTTTTTTGATTTTATAGCACCAGTGTATAAAGCCTGGTGAAGAACAATAATTTATTTATAAGTTTTATTATTTTGAAGCCATTTTTAATAATTAACCTGAGAAAACAACTGTATACAGATGATAGACCAGATCTGAATAAAATGTAATCTATAGGACGATAAAATGTGGCTTTCAAAATAATCATTTTTTTATGTTCATTAGAATAAATTTGTTGATTGATCATGTAAAAAAAAAACAAAAAAACAAAACAGTTTTCTACAATATTTACATTAGTCGGACTATTATTTGTCACAACGTTTCGGCCGTTGTACGCTCCGGCCTTCTTCAGGTGGTTGGAATGTGCCATGTGTCCTCAAGGACACATGGCACAGTGGATAAAGGCGTTGGTTAGATCCAGTGACAGACCCAAAGAAGGTGAGTTCAATTCCTGGTTAAGGCAGTGGAGAACTTTCAGAGGGAAAATTAGCAGGAGATAACTGATAACTGACATCCATCAAAACATGGCACGTGGAATTAGAACAGTCTACCCCAGCGATCGAAATAAAGGGTTCAGTTCGAAATTCCAACCACCTGAAGAAGGCCGGAGTGTACAACGGCCGAAACGTTGTGACAAATATGGCGACAAAGATGAGGACAATAGTCCGACTAATGTAAATACTGTACATAATACCTCATCTCAGAAATATAGACAAACTCAGTTTTCTACAATTAATGTTGAGTTATAAATTTTCTTAACATCGTAAAATTTGATGAGTGGGTTATCATAAAAAAATAAAAATAAAAAAAAAAAGTTGCTAGGGGGAACTCCTTAAACCTATAAAAAGTGGTACATTTCTCCCCCTAGCCACTTTTACAGCTTTTTAGCCCTGGCTTTCAGATGTAGTTGCATATGGGTAAATTTTCCCCCAGTGGGGCATATTCATTTTCATGGTTTTATGCCTTGACTTTTTTACTCTCACACACACACACACTTCTTATGAACATACACACAAACAAGTACATTTTTTATTATAGCTAGTTTCATGCTTTTTTTTTTTTCCTTTTGTCACATGTAATTTCTTTTGCAAATACATGCATTGTTGTTTGTTTTATATTCATTGTTTTTGTGTCACTCTTTTTTACCTGGACTCACATTAAGTCTGCCAGTATTTGTTTGCAGAATAAATTTACCAGGAACCTGTAAATATTTACCATCCAAAGTGTTGATTCCCGCAACATAATGGTGACTAATATTTACCCAAACATACTAACATCATGCAACAGAAGATCTAAAAATAAAAAAAACCTAACCAGGATTCAAATCTAAGGATGTATGTGCCAATACATCAAGAAGTAAATGTAAACCTTTCTTATCCAAAAATAAAGAAATAAAGAAATAAAAATGGTTGACATTTGCTTAACCATTACCAAAAACAATGCAAAATTTTTATTGTCATATCTCTTTTGGGATACATTTATGCATTTTTTTCATTCAGTAATTTACTCTAAAAATGTACTCTTACTGCCCATAGCTAATTTTCAGCAAGCAATGTGGTCCTTCACATATTTTTAATTGTGCAGGTCTGGGTTTTGATATTTCATACTGTTATACATTACATATATATCAGAGTCTAGATTTAACAAGGTTACTTAAGAACCTGGCTAGTTTTCAGGTCAATATTTTGGTTTTGTAACATCTTACAGAACTGAAGAAAAAGGAATTGTCATTTTCCAAAGTATAAAGATATATGAAGATCAAACTGGGATTGATTTCTCTACTTGATAAGCTGATTACATTCAATCTAAATGTTTGCGATGGAAATAAATTTGTACTTATTTAGAAGTTAAGCTGAAAAGAGACCAAATCTTTTGTCATGAGAGTACTGGCCCTGATTAGCCTCTGTAGAAACTGTCACAACTTACTGGATGATAAGGTAAAACTTGTAATAACTAAAATATGAAAGAGGATTGCTTTATTGGGAAGCAAATAGGTTAGTAAATGGCATCGCGTATCAATTCAATAGCTTCTGGGAAATTATGTTTGCTGTTGAATATTATAAATATGATGAAACTTGTTTCATACAATATAGTCCTGTTCTTAGTTTCTGTTTAAATATGAGTTTGTATATTATTTCTCTATGACATTTATATTTCTGAAAAAAATGGTGAGGTTACTAAATGCTACTGAACTTGTTTCTCTATCTGGCTTTTCTGGTGAAGAGGATGGTTAAAAACAAAATATCTCAAAAGGTGGATGAACCTCCTTGTAATGGGGTAGGTTGAGCTCCAAAACATATACAGGGTGTTGGTAAAGTCTGGACACACAGACGAAAATGTATATTTTCAAGAAATTAAATTTTCGACATTTTATTGAATTGGAATATTAAAATAAATAATATCTTTAATATAATTTATGATGCAAAGGTTGATGCACTTTAAAAGATTCACTTGAACTCGATGCAATAAATCCACAGTGCCATCAGAAAATACCTCCTGCAACCACCATAACTTGTCCTCTATAATAAATCATGTAAACATACATATATATTTCTCTCTTTTTCTAAGCTATGTTACACCTAATTTTTTATATATATATATATATATATATATATATATAAAATCCATGTCTCCTACTTGTGTGGCATAGTGGATCGTAACTTGGAATGAGAATCTGGAGAGGAGAGTTCAAATTCTAGTTGAGTTTGTTACATTCAAACATAAATACTCTTGGGAAAGGTATTAATCCAGAGCTCCCCTCCACCTATAGGTTAAATAGCAGAGGAGACTGGGCTCTCTAGCTATGATTGGCAATCAATCCAGGAAAAAGACAACTATGAATTCAAAATCATAAGTGACCTTGAGGCTGTGAAACCTTAAGCAAAATCTCTATTAGATTTTGATCAAAGTGTGATTTCAAAAACAACAAATTGAACAAAGCTTTGCAAGGATCTATGTAATGGATTACGCAACTATTGCATTTTTTTTTAAATACTGAATTGACTTATTTTTATATTGTTGAAATATTCTATTGTATGCCATTACAACTGATAACCCTCTTTCTGTTAAAACATATTTACAAATAGAATATATTTTAATAATGTTAATGAATAACTTCTTTGGTTTGCAGGAATGTACAAGTGGTTAATGGATAATGGTTTGGAATAAGAAATCACATAGCTGAGTTCAAATTCTATTGATGTTCATTGCATTCACTTATGCACAAATACCCTTGGGAAAGATATGAATCCATCTGTTCTTTTCCCAGCTATGGGTTAAATAGATGAAATTGTATCTAAAAAAAAAAAAAAAAAAAAAAAACATTGTTATATCCAAAAAATTGTTAATACAATATTCACTCACAAAAAAATTCTAATAATCTAAAATATGTTTTAGCTTTAATAACCCATGAAGGGTTGATAAGCCATAAAAAAATCTATCAATCAACTTTTGTCTGCAATATTTTTAATTATTTTTCTATTAGTTTTTCATAAAATTAATACTTATTTTTTTACTGCATCCTTAAAAATGAAATATGGAAGATTGTATTTGTAATAAATATGGTTGTAGAGACCATCAGACAAACAGCTGTGCAGTTTTGTAAAGACTAAAGGAAGTACTAAAGTCTTTCCTGTAAGACGTAAACTGAAGTAATGATTAACAAAGGAGAAGCGATCCAGTGTAACTAAGAAACTTCTGCTTCTTAGCTTACTCCCTACATTTTAAGTATTTTTTTATTTTTTCATCTAATCTAGAATTCCTTCTCTTTCTTGAATTACTTCAATATCTATCCTGTCAGTTTCAGAGTAAATTATTTTTGTCATGGTTACCTGCAGGTGCAAGATCAGTTAGGTGATACTTTTTTTTTTTTTTTCTTTTTCAGTGAAAAAATTCAATAATGTTTTTATCATCTAATGATTAAACATTTGCAAATATAAATGTCAGTTTTATGGTTGATTAATGCTCTCATTCATTGACTGTCATTTTACAGGTAAAAATTTAAAAAAAAACAACTGCATCTATTCAAGCATACTGCAGAAAATACAGTGTATAAATATTTGTGTTTGTATTTATACTTAGCAGACTAATCTAACATTGACTTTAGAGATAATGAGTACTCACAGAAGTACAAACCTACTATCAATGCTTGGGATCGATGTCTGTAAAAACTTCTAAGTACTATATTTCCTGCCATATAAAAAGTGCTTTGCTTCTTCAAAATAATCACCCTGAAAATAATCTTGTGTCTTATATTATACATTTGGGATTTTGACATACTATTCTACCAATGAAAAGAAACATGATTAAAATCATTAAATTATTACTACAAATTAAAGTCAAAAGAAAAAAAATAATTATACACATTTCAATTTTTTTCTTAAATAAGAAGGCGAATCTTATATAGTTGGGAATACATATGCACACACACACACACACATATTTATATATATATATAAATCAATAAAAACAAAAGGAAAAACCAACGGTATATTTTCAATTTTTTTATCTGTACCCTCTTTTTTTAGAAAATGATGTACATCCATAATTATGATTATTAATGCAATGTTTTTTTAAAGATGTTAATCTTAAAATTTAACAATGCAATAAGGGAATTTCCACTGGTATTTTATAATCAGGGAATTTGCACTTACTAACTTATTCATTAAAAAACTGAAATAGGTATAGGAATTAAATTTTATATATATTTCTCAACCAATAAAATTCTATCAGACAGTTTGTTTGATAAACAATAATTTCTAGGGCCAAAATGCTACCAAAATACTCACGGATGTAAGTGTAAAACTACCACATGTGATTTTTGAACCATTTAAAAATAGCAATAATAACTCCTTTCACCAGTCCTGCAAATTCGAGAAAAACATTTTCATGAGCCAGTGTGAAACTATTTTCTAATTAATGAAAACCTTGTATTCAAAAAGTTCACATCTCTATATGAAATTAGATTTTGGATCTCCTTTATGGATATAAATATAGAAGTATACTGCTTCTCAGGGTTCAAAACAATTTTGGAGGCTTGTTTGATCAACATGTGCATGCATACATACACACTCATGAACACAATGGAAGGGACTGACTGCTAAAAGCCACCAACTAAAGCCTTGTCCACACATCTCAAACCAAAGAACATTTAATTACTTTATAGAACAAACTTCACTGCAAGGAAAATTGAACATTTTATTGTCATTGTATATTTCTGAAAAGAATATATAAATGTTATTTCAACTGACATTCTGCTTCTCTTTTTCCTTCAGAGAATATTCTTTTTTATGTTTCATTTAAAACATGTGTTGTTGTTGTTGTTGTTAATTGTTTGGAATCCCAACACTCATATAACAACAAAAACCTGGGTAGATGGATCCCAACTTAGGAAAACCATGAAATTTTCACATGTACTGCTAACTTTTATAAAAAGAATCAAAAAAAGTTTAAATGATTTATTAGTTTGGCCAAAAAGTTTGCTTTATTAAGTAAATTTTCAAGTTAATAAGTGAACAAACTTTTTAGCTAAATCAATATATTTTTTGTTCATTTTTTGACAAGAAAGAACAATTCTGTACAAGTACTGTCAACTTGGGTGTTTTCCATCACATACATTTTAGTACAATAATTAACTTGCGCAGTAAGTTTGAATGACATTGCCAATGCTTTTTGGTTAAATGTGATCAAACTTGTAATGACATTTGCTATATTCATTACATTGTTGTTCTATATCCTTAAGCTCATTCAAACAAAATGTGTAGAAGAGTCTTCTCTTTAATTAAAAATAATCCTTAGTCAAACAAAATGATCAAATTCAAAAGACATTGTTGTGTAGAATCAGCAAATTTTGAAGACAAATCCTATAAGTTGATCATAGCAATATAAAAGAAACATTCTCTTTCCTAAATTCTTCACACATCTCACCAAATTAAAAGACATATCCTTAATTTTGGAATCACTTGGCAGAAAATGTCTATGACAGTTTAAAGAAAGCGCCAACAAAAAGGATTATGACAATCATCATCAGTTAAATAAAAGAAAACAAAAACTTGTAAGAAAGAACATTTACTTTGAAACACAATTGAATAAAGACTTCCCAAGCTCAATTTCCTCCAAAATGTAATCCTTTATCAAGGAAAAATGCTAAAGACTGGTATGGTTGGTGGTGAAACAATCAGCTTTACATCATGTAGATTGTAAGAAAAATTAATGCTCAAATGCTAACAAGATGAAGAGGCTAGAGACATGATGATAGGCAAAAACCAATTATTTCTTTCAAGAAATTTCGCGAATCTTTCTCTGCTGTCATCCAAATTTTGGGAAGATTAATTTTTGTACTTTATTTTGATAGAAAACTGAACAGAAAGAAAATGAAAGATTTTTCTTGATCCAGTTCTTAAATAATGGCTGCTTGTTCACTATCAAAGCTGAGATAACATAAATTCTTTATGAAAAGCCAAAAATATTGGGTGGATTTCTTGATATAAGCTTGTGTGTGTGTGTGTGTGATATGGTACATATACATTAGTGTGTTAATATGATACATATGCATTAGTATGTGTAAATATGACACATACGCTTTAGTGTGTACAAATATAATACATACGCATTAGTGTGTGTATGTGAATATGATATATATGCATTAGTGTTTGTATGAATATGATATACATTAGCTTGCGCATATGAATATATAAAAAAGTAAAATCGAGCAAATTGGATAAAATATTGAAAAGAAACCCTATAAAACAGTTGTAGCAACATTGAAAATATGATACAAAATAACACAACAAAAATGAAAACATCATCAGTACATGACAAATATTCACAATTCCAGCCTGTTATTGCAGAACAAATTTCAAATGTCCAGTAAAATATAACTACCTACATACCAACATAATATACAAAGCTACTGTAAGAGCCAAAGAAAACAGAAAAAAATGAAACTTATGACTCAAAAGAATATAACCTTTGCTGAGAAAAGAAAATGGGAATAATCACCTTTCCAGAATAGTATAAAATCTGAGTTATAAAAGATTAGAATTTATTTTCAAATGCTGTCAATGAAAAATTCCTATAATGCTACTTATAACCATATCCTGACTCTAAAGACTAAACCATTAATAACTGAAAATAATAAACTTTCTTTCAAAGCAAATACCAATTTTTAGAACCATATAAATTGTACAATAAATAAACAAGTACAAAATAAAGAAATTCAAAGTCAAGACTAAACATAATCAAAAACATTAGTCCTAACCAAATAACTGGGGGAAAAATGGTTTCTCATCCTTCACTCATGTATTTCTAGACAAAGAGGTACTTATGACTGCTTATGGTGTGAAACTGCCAGTCACCATGCAATGTTAATGTCCAAATTGTTTATATCTATATGAGTGTATGTGTATATGTATGTATATATATATATATATATATATATATATATATATACACATACACACACACATATCCAAAATATTGTCCATGGCATATATGTATTTATATCTACATAAACTTTCTTATCCTCCTATCTGCTTCCATGATTTATCTCTTTCAAAACATAAGGGGTTGCTGAATAGTTATAATTGATTGATAATGTATTTGGCATAAAAACTTTTTACATATTATATATTTATGATATAACATTACATAGAGAAGTCAGTCACTGTACATTATGTAACAGTAGCTGCAAAGAATGAGCATTATTGCCACATCTGCACAAGATAATGTAAGACTCTAGCATGACTAAAAGGTTATTATAATGTTGCCCATATTTCCGGATGGATCAAGTGATGACATTACTTGAAATCAAGTTGCAAACAATTTTTGTATGAGCATGTGCATCAAAATAAAAATAAATATATAAAAGTCATGTGCATACACATTCATAGTCAACTAACAAAATCATTTTCATATATATATATATATATATATATATATATATGGGCAGCAATCCCTTTTTCAGGCAAGTTTTATTGAAAATGACTAAGAAGGTTTGATTGTTGAGTTTTTTAATTAATTTCTCATATGTTCATATAATTTTTTCCTTTTCAGGACATAAATTATATAAAAAATTGTCCCGATGTTTGAAAATCAATAAAATTATTGGAAATTACCAGCCAAAATACCTATACAGAAACGTCAAAATACACAAACCCAAATACACATTATGATTTATCATTTCACAGAAACCAACACCTATATACCAAATGTCAAAATTTCTCGATGATACTATTATGCTACATCTACCTACCAATTATCGCATCAGATCAACTCATGAGTTCCATCAAATCTTTCAAGCTACAAAACCAAATCAAACCAAACCATTCTGGTGTAAATTGACATTGAAAATTTATTTACAAATGTCCCTGTTGATGAAATCATAGATATTAACTTTATATATAACAATAATTCCATCTTCATCCATCAAACCCAATATTCTTCAAGATTATTGCATGCATGCACTACAAAAGTCCTCTTCTATGACCATAACAGCAAAATTTATAGTGAAACTAATGGAGTAAGTATGGGAAATCCTCACAGTCTGTGCTTCTCTATTACATGCCTACATAGAAGACAAAATTTTTAAAAAGGTTACTAAACCAAAAATATGCATCCATTACGTAGACAATATTTTTATTTTAGCTAAGACAAAAATAAAATTGATAATATCAAAACTACATTTGAAAAAAATTCCATTCTCAGCTTAGCCAACAAAATAAACTCCCATTCTTAGATGTTCTTGTAGAGTCTAGTAATAATACATTCACAACTTTGTTATATAAAAAACCCACAAGTAAAATCTCTTGCCATCTTAATTTTACGAGCCAATGTCCTCTCAGATATCAAATAGGTGTTATTAAAAATTTCCTTATGCAAGCACACAAGAATTCATCTTCTTGTATGCTTTTCTTTAAAGAACTTAATAATATGAAACAAATGCTTGATTATAACTGTTTTCCAAACCATCTTATAGATTAACATATTAGATTTTTTTTTCCTAAGGTAACCAATAACAACACAGAACATACACAAAAGCATTTAGAAAACATTTGGACAATTTTTCTATAATTTATATCCTGAAAAGAAAATTATACATGGGAAATAAAATTTTAAAAAAACTCAAACACCACACCTTGTCAGTCATTTCCAACATTATATATAAATATTTATATAAAAGTGAACATTGAAGGTGACACTCAGAGGCATCCTGACGATTGTGTCTAGCATGAAATAGCCTGTCACCGCTGAGTGTTGACTTTTTATTTATATTTACATATGCTCTATCTCTGATATTGAGCACTTTATCCCATAAATATAGCACACTTTAAAACTATATTTCTGTATATATATATATATGTGTGTGTGTGTGTGTGTGTGTGTGTGTGTATGTATGTATGTATGTATAAATTTATGTATATGCAATTATAGATATGCTTGATAATGATTCAAACATTCACTTCCCCTTACATCTTGATCTCAAGATCTAAAGGCTTTGTGGGCTTTTGTAAAACCTAAGTATTTCCTGCTAAGTTTAAAGAAAATCTGTTATTCAGAATATAGTTGTCTTGTCAATTTGCCAGAATGAAATGACAGGAATGCATTTAACTAACATCCTTAAATAAAATATGACTTTGGTAAGAGTGTGCATCACAAAAGAAAAGTTAAGCATTATTGAGTATGTAAGTATGTAGATGGGTAACCGCTTGGGAATACCAGGTTGTATAATCTTGGATGTGTAGTTGGCGTAATGGATAACGGCTTGGAATTGGAAATCAAAATGCTGAGTTCCAATTCCAGTCAGGTTTATTATATTCCCTTACATGCAAATACTCTTGGGGAAAAGCATGATTCTACTTTTTGCACCCCCTGCTCCTCAGCTTAGGGTTAATTAGTTTGACTTATATCAGTAAATCATTATTATCTCCCAAAAATTCTTACAAACTAAAAAATATTTTCTAGCTTTAAATAACCTGCAAAAGGTTGATAAGCTGTAAAAAACAATCCTTCAATACAAATACAACCTAACATTACAATGAATAAACAGTAGAATTACTTTTAAGTTCTAAAATTTAAAAGTTAATGAATAGAAATAAAAAATTAAACTATTACAAATGACAATTGTATATCTGACATTGATAGTGACAGTAATTTATACAATTATACAAATTTGTATTTTTCCTACATTGGAATTGCAAAAGATGCCATCCAAAAGCTAAGCAAAGTATTAAAGAACAGGAAAATTTAATTAGAATCAAAGAAAAGAGTACAGAAGTACTATGTAATATCAGTCTTGCTTTATGGCAGTGCATGCTGGACAATGTAGAGGAGACTTGAGGCAACAGAAAATGGTTCTACAGAGGTATACAGAGCAGAATACCATAGACTGAGCATAAGAGCAAGAAGGAAGTTTTAGGGAAAATGGAAACAAAAAGAACTCTCATACTTGGATGCAAGAAGAGGTAGTTGAAATTTCTAGAACAAATAATGAGAAAAAAAAGAGAAAGAGAAAAAAGAAAGCTTGGAAAATATGATACGCACAAGACCTATGGAGAAAAAGATGTAATCATCATGTAACCTATTTAAGAAGCATGTACAAGTGGATAGCTGAAGATGAGGTTGGAGGGATAGTAAAAAAAGCAATTACTGTTAAGATATTTAAAAAAAAAAAAACTTTTATAATGTTATTCACCCTGTATAAAGCCCAAGAGCCAAGGTTACATATTAAGATTGTAGTAATCAGGGAAGCATTCTCAGTGTGGGTTATTTAAAACCCAAATATATTTAGATTTTAAGAATGTTTTCATTTTGTGAGTGAATATCTCATTAACAATCTCTAAAGTATAACAATGATTATTCCAGACACAAGTCCTATTATTTAATCCATAGGTAGGGAGAATAGATTCATATTTTTCTCAAAGGTATTGACTTGCAAGTGAATGTACCAACACCAACTGGAATTCAAACTCAGCTTTCCAATTTTTCTTTCTGGGCCACTATTCATTAACAACCCATTGGTTGACCATCCATCCTTTACCCAGATAGATGGTCAACCAATGCTAAACAGCTTCTATCGACCCATCAGTTACATACCTGTGATTCTATGCTAGCACAACTATAGCAGCTTCTAAACAGTTTTCTCTAATTAATTTCATTCCCAAGGTGTGAATGAATGGTAGGGTTTTCATGCAATTCTTAATACTGCCACATGCTGGGATCATCCTCCCATACTGTTATTATAAGGAAGTAACTTTGACAAAACCACTTTGATTAGAGATTTGAAATTAGGTCTCATAGTTGGAAACCTTATGCTCTAACCACCTGGCCATATACCCATGATAACGCTAAAATAATATTAAAAACAGAAACATTCTTTTCAGTCTTTGGAAAGGTAGATCTTTTGAAATGCTTCAAAGTATAATTGAATGTCATCTTACTTATTATAAAACGCAGATTGTGTGTGTGTGTCTGTAACGTTTATATATTGGATCGGATTTCCTACATTTTTCAACCGATTTCAACAAAACTTCACAGGACTACATAAAATTACCTTGTGGTGGTTCTAACAGCGCCAAAAATGGGAAAAATATAATTGTTTTTGCACAAAATCAATTTGAAAACACGATTAATGGAAGGGGGACAACTCACATCGGTTTGTTTGGGTGTGGGTTACTTTAAATATGGGAGCGGATTTCTTATATTTTTCAGCCGATAAAACAAAACTTCACTTTTTTTTTTGGCATGTAGTGTTTCTTATTGTCTTGCACACTTTTTTCTTTATTTTTACATTCAGAATGCTTTAAAAATTCCTTTTACAAGACAATTGTTTATAATAAAATTCTATTCAATCGGTAGACTCATAACGATTGAAAACAATGTTTTTGTTTGAGTTTGGGTTTGGGTTTGACCAATTCGTAAAAAAAAACTAAGACATGCATGTCCGTCAACCTTAAACAATAATCTTTGTCAATTTTATTTTTCAGTCTTTATGATGGTGGATACTTGATCTATCTCTTACTGTTATATCCCCGGGCAATGCCGGGCTCTACTGCTAGTTATTGATAAGAAACAAATTAAACTTCCGTTTCAGTTGGAATTAAGTTGCAATCTCTGAATAATGAAAAAAAAAAAAAAACTCGTCCATACTAATCTGCATTTACTGAATGCTTTCTTGTTGGTCATTTTTTATGGTGAACAAATCATCTAAAAGAGTGCCTTTTGCATAACCATTGTAAAGAGCTGTTTGGAGATTAAAAAAATATTCTTGGTCCTGGCCTGGCAGCTCATCTTCAGTCACTTTCCCACCAGTGTAAAGTTGCTTCCTGGTACCTTTTCTATAAATACTTTCATGATAATTGTTCAAATGAACTCTTTGCTATGGCACCTAAACTTTATGAATTTAAGTGCGGTAATAGATTAGCAACAAGGGGTCACCAATTTACTGTTGAATTGATTAGATACAACCCATAAATTCTATGCTAACAGTTTCTTTTCTTGCACTTCTCACCCTTCTGAAACCATACTTTCCAGCCAACTTTGATTTTCAAAAGTTTAAATGTAATGTCAATCATCATCTTCCTGATCACTTTTCTATTGTTCTTGCTCCTTAATAATGTTTCTGTTTTCAAATTCTTTCACCCCCAGTAACCCCTTGTGATTTAACATCATTACTGCTTTGCTTAGGGGAAATTCAATTAAAAAAAATACCCTTAATATTTCATTTGGAAGGAAAAGCATATTGCAGAAATCTTGGCAAGAAGGTAAAACAAACTTAGATATTTTCAAAATATATTCAATTTCTACTGATTTATTTTGTTCATTACTGAAGTGTTGATCTGAGAATGCCATCAATAGATATGAACACTTGAATAAAATACATCCAGAACAAGTCTTTAAAACTGCAATCATGACACACTACAGTTTGGTGTAAATATATACCTACAGTATCTATTCAGTATAGATCTTGTTTTAAGGGAAAGAACTTTTATATATTCAAATACAAATCTGCTTCTATATCATTATTCTCTGCCAAACCACTCTCCTCTTTCACTATTAGCTTCAAATTTTACATTTCTTTCCCCCTCCTCCTCTCAAATTTGAGTTGTGGGGATGCTGAAAAGTTCTCAATCCAAACCACTTCCCCAAATCAGTATTCTGTATAGTTATACTGATTTTGGAAAGCAATTAAAAACTTTTCAGTACCTTTTCTGCATGGATGTATATATGACATAAAAATCTATATATCAGACTAAGAGTGAGTAATTAAAAAAAAAAAAAATTCTTATGTTATGCATTCCATCCTTAAAAAAAAGTACAAAACATGATACACATTTTTTAATTTTTATCATTCAGTTGCAATATATGTAAGTTTTCAAAATATTGCAGTGGAAAATCTTTCATATTTGTCAATGTAGACATGATTATTTATTGGGATCATTTCACTTCACAGAAACCACAAGTAGATAACGACTGAAAATGTGGAACAACACAACTAAAATACCAACAGAGAGAAAAAGATTGATGAATGTACATGAATAAAAATTGGCTACAATGAAAAATCAAAACTAAAAGCATTAAAACTGAGCTGCATTGGAGAAAGAAAATCTGTGATACATACTGAACACATAGTAAAAGGGTGGAATGGTATGCCTGCCATCTTGTGCAGATCCTACAGTAAGCACGAATTGCCACTCAAGGGACACTGATTACTCATCCAGACATATAAATGATTTAACAATTTCAAGAATTTTGAAAAGGAAATAATATATTTTACACTCAAAACAATATCATGCTATTTATTTTACTATGATATTCACCTTGTACAAGGCCCAAGAGCCACTCAAGGTAGCGGTTAAAATAAGGAAATGTAACATAAAAGTATACTCCAGTTCAAAATACCAGGAAGAAGTGTGAACTTGATACTTAATCATTAATCTTGTACTATATATATATATATATATATATATATATATATATATATACACACACACACACACACACACACACAAAAAAAAAGGTCACTGAGAAAATAATGTCTCCTATCTTATTATACTGGCCATTGATGTCAAAGACAGGTGTTAGAGGATTAAAGTTTTCTGCCAGTAGTGCATAATTATTTTGCCTGGTTACAGAGAGAAGCAATCTTCAAAAATATTATGAAGACCAAACAATGGATATAAGCACAGTTGGACTGTTGAGAATTCATTTCAGCAGTAGAGACGTCAGTGTTTGCGACAAATCATATTCCAAGCACAAAAATACATTGCCAATAGTGGTGCTTTCATGGCATGTTTTAGCTGAAAACTTTCTCTATCGAATGGCCTTATTTTGCTCCCTATATGGAAAGATATAAAAGGCATTACTGTTGGAGAATCTCTCCTAATAAATAAATAAATAAATAAATATATTATATATATATCTCTTACAAACATACACTCATATAATATATATAAGTGAATGTGTGAGATTGTATTTTTGTGCAAGTAAGTATACATGCCTTTTCATTCATACATACATACATACATACATACATTGCACCAATACAATTGTTTTTGCTTATATATGTGTTTTTTGTGTGTGTGTGTGTGTGTGTGAATGCGTGTCACTCATATGCCATTGTGGGAAAGAGGATGGGTATAGCCAGTACATGACATGCATATCAAAATATTTCTACATTTCATATAAAAGTATATTTATGAGCAGTGAGGAGTCATATATATATATATATATATATATATATGTGCATGTGTGACATCTGCAAAGACATGTTGTGGTCACTTCATTGGTTCTATTTGCAGACACAAATTTGATTTGGCATCATCTACTCTTGGAGATTTCTCAAGGTAATTGTTAAGATAACACGCCGCAACTTTATT
Source organism: Acanthosepion pharaonis (assembly GCA_903632075.3). Classification (NCBI taxonomy): domain Eukaryota; kingdom Metazoa; phylum Mollusca; class Cephalopoda; order Sepiida; family Sepiidae; genus Acanthosepion; species Acanthosepion pharaonis. Next base: position 140,693 of record CAHIKZ030001263.1, on the reverse strand, counting down.
GCTGACAATGCTGATGAAGTTGACTGCATGTCCTCCATTCACTTGGCTTGGTGATTCCATCTGAATTCTGAATTCAGCAGTGCCAGTATTACAATAAGAAAAGGCACAATTCAACAAAACTAGGGTAACTGACGGAAAGAAGATATGAGAAGCAAAACATAATATGAATGTACTGGAAAGGATTATTTAGTATTCGAGAGAAATCAGTTTCAGCGGCTCATCATAAGTACTTTTTTTTTCTTTGTTGGTTGGATTGGTTATTTTTTCTTTTAGGTTTCTTTCAGGGCATGTAAGCCTTGATAAAAAAAAAAGAAGAAAAAAAAAGACCTCTTCCTAAATACTGCTCAAGCCTTCTTGATTATTATAATTTTTTTTAATATAAATCAATGTGTATTTTTTATTACTTCCATGTGCCTTGTCCTTTCAGAACATCAGTGATCATGGCTCTCCACAAATTCCTATCTATTGTAGCTCTTGGAAATGTCATTTTGCTATCCCTCCCACCACTGATATTTCATCTGTCTCTTTCTGATTCAGAGTAGAAGAGATTATTTTGTTTTTGTTCTCTTCAAGAGGCTTAAACGCTCTGTTCATGATATTCTCAGCATCCTTCTGTTGAACTACATTTCTGTTGCTTCCAGTCTTGTCTAAATTATATTTCTCATTCATATGTTTATGACTCATAATGTCTGCTCTGCTAGGGAAGCTATTGAAGACGCCTGCCATAATCCTTGCCTTCTGTTCATCTCTGGTGTTAAAAGGAGTTTTGTTGGTCTCTCGCTCAACTGTGCCCCACATATAATAATCAAGGGTCTTACAGTCTGGGGAGTTAGGTGGCCAGATGTAAGGGTTGCTTGTGCAGATCCTACAGTCAACATGAATTGCTACTCAAGGGACACTGATTACTTATCCAGACATATAAATGATTTAACAATTTCAAGAATTTTGAAAAGGAAATAATATATTTTACACTCAAAACAATATCATGCTATTTATTTTACCATGATATTCACCTTGTACAAGGCCCAAGCGCCACTCGAGGTAGAGTTTAAAATAAGGCTGATTATGTATGTGTGAATGCATGTCACTCATATGCCATTGTGGGAAAGAAAATCTGTGACTCTGCACCATGCCACACAAGCAGGCAAACACAGTCATGGAAGTCAGACAGTTTCTGCGACCACATCAACCCTTACATCTGGCCACCTAACTCCCCAGACTGTAAGACCCTTGATTATTATATGTGGGACACAGTTGAGTGAGAGACCAACAAAACTCCTTTTAACACCAGAGATGAACAGAAGGGAAGGATTATGGCAGCATTCACCAACTTAAACAAGGAAACCTTCCAGGAGCAATGCAGGAGATTCTGAAGTCGTCTGGAGGCCGTGGTTGATGCCAATGGTTATTTTATTGAATAAATTTGCTCTTTAGTACTCCAAGATTGATATTTGTCACATTGACAAAGAAAGATCATATTGAAAACTAAGTATTTTCTGTGTAAATTAAATGTTTTTTTCATAATGACACAGGCTTAGTGATGTAGCTATCAACATACTATAATATATACAACCTACCCACTCATTCAAGTCGCTTTAAATTCAACACTGCTTAAGTTTGAAGGCTCATGCAGAACTAAACTTTTTCATAGGACATGTCTGCTAGATAAATAAGTAAATTATTGTTGCAGAAGTTATCATTCCCTAAAAACCAATTGAACCATACCATTTTTTGTTCCATACTGTGCCACATCTTTACCAGACGCGTGCTGTCGGCATTCTGAAAATTGATATTATTTTTCCAAGATGTGAAGTGCCCTTCTTACAAAAGAATTTCAAGAGATTCCACATGTATGTTTCTAACATCTGGATTAGGACTATGGCTTTCAGAAGCACAAAGATGGAATATTCTATATTGGTGATTAACAATCTTTGAGAATCTATATTCCTTAGACTTAAATGGCCTGTTTCATAATATGAATCTCTTTATCAGCTTAGGCAATAGCTTGTAAAATTATTTTTTTAAAGACAGTAGTAAAAAAAAAATTGACCAAGTGTAATAATTGTGTATTTGTTGAAAATTAGCTGATAATTTTTATCTGATTTCAAATGTCAGCAAGAGAAGAAATTTCAGTATGTATCAAAAGTTTAAGAACTGAATTTTGCACCTACTTCTGCTGTAACATTTGTGAAGAACAACTTCACCCAATACAAGGCCCAAGAGCCAATCAAGGTAGAGGATTACTGTGTGAACTTACACTAGCATAGGAAAGAACAGGCATTAGAAGTATGAGCTGAAGTAGACTTTAAAAGGAACTGGAAACCCAATCCTAAACAGGAAATAAACCTTTACTCCTGCTCAAAAGGATGAGGAGGTGTGTGAACCAGATGATATGCAAACCTACCTACTCCTAAAGAGGAAAAATAAACAGCAAAATTTCAGGGCTTAGGCTGTTGTGGCATGGTGCAGAGTCCTGTTGCCAGACATAGGGTCTTTCAACAGCCACCCTTTTAATCTTTTGAGAAGTATAGTAACACCTCTTAATTGCAGTAATTCCCAGGTCCACCCTGAACTGGGGTCAGAGCTATGGGGATGTAGGGAACCCCCACTCCAGAGCAGTTTCTTGACAATGGCCAAGTTTTCACCCCTTTTACCTTACTTCACCCCTGCTTGCGCATTCCATTCTCTAAATGTTTGAAGTATAGAGTTGAAGTAGAATTAACTAAAAACCCAATCCTAAACAGGAAACAAGGGATAAAATCTTACTCCTGCTCAAAAAACTGGGGAGGAGTATAAACTAGATGATAGGCAAACCTACCTACCTAGTCCGATAAATTAAGATTTGGTAAAACAAACAAATGAAACAGATTCAAATTATTAATGAATCAAAATAAACTCTTTTAATTGAAAATTAATAAGATACAATATTCCTACTGACTGGATATAAGGTTAAAATAAAATTTAACAAACATAATTCATAGAGAAAGATAAAAATGCACATCTTGTAAAACATATATCAAATTATTAATCTGCAAATTTCAGCTTTTAAGCAGGTAGAGTTGTTTGTTTAGCAGCATGTCAACTCCTTATGGATCATTTAATGCCGAACTTTAATTTTCTTGGGAGCATTAGTAATTTCGTTTACAAAAATCTATTGCTGGTAATTTTCTTTTAATATCAAAATGTATTGCTGGTATTTTTATACTTTCATAGTGTTTTGACCCCTGTTTGTGAGGTTAACTATTTGCCTATAGCTGAGACCCTAACAAGTGTCACCACTCCAGGCTAGGCTGGACATGGGAACAACAGCAATTAAGAGGTGACTCCATGCTTCTCAAAACTTCCTGATTGAAGGCCCTGCTGTTGAATATAGTTTATTGTCACACTCAGGATGGTGTAGAGTTATTAAGTTATTAGAAATTTTATATTCTTCAAGTAACACACTTTAGAATTGAACCTAAACATTTTTCTGTTAAATATCTGCATGTTTGTCTCTTATTTCATTTGCACTTGAGGTACAAATAAAATAACAATGTAGTCAGAGTCCAAGTGGTGTTTTTTTAATGATAAGAGTAACAGCTGGAGGTACCAGTGTAAAATGAAGTCATTAAGAAATCTTCCTGTGTCTAGTCTATTCCTTGTCATATAGAAAACTGTCTTTACAAGAAACTTAACTAAGAATGATTTTTGTAAATCCAAACAACATGGACACATTATGAAAACATATTCTATTAACTTATCAGTTTCAGACAAAATGCAATCATTTTTTAATGAAAAATATTAATAAGACAATTTCCATGCTGGATGGGTATCAACTAAAAGTAAAATTTAATTTACTTATAAAGAAGGAAGATAAAATTTTAGCATTTAAAACATATCCAATTATTAATCAGCAGAGTTTCAGCTTTTAGGCACATATAGTTATTAAGTTATTAGAAAATATACTCTTCATGTAACAGACTTTAAAATTGAGACAAGCATTGTTTTTTTTGTTAAATATTTGTGTGCGTTTTGTGCTGACTATTAAGTTTGTGCAGAAAGTATAGATAAAAGGACAACGTATCAAGTAAACAGTTAGCATCCAAGCAGTCTGCATGATAATACAAGTAGCAGCTGGGTGTAACAGTCCAAGACAAAATCATTAATTAATGTTCCTGTGTCTATTTTCTGTAGTACAAAAACTATCTTTATAAGAAACTGGACTAAAAAATTTGTGAAAATAGCCTCATTACTTGAATAATTTCTAGATTATGAAAATTTTGGATTTACACTTAATCTGTTTTCTTCTTTTCTCTTCCTTTTTTTCATTGTGGATGAGTTGAATATTTTTTACAAGATGTGAAGAAAGGTCAAGCAGGAAAGGAGCAGTGAATTTACTTTGTATTGTTGAAATACTTATTAAACAAAAGCTTGTTATTTTCTGTACTAATTCTTTATAGTTAAAGTTGGTATAAGACAGAGTTACCATGTGATTTCCTGAAATTGCATAAAAAGGGGAGGAAATTTATCTTTATTACTAAATTTACCTACGATGTTATCAGATTGTTATACGTTGTGGAAAAGTGACAATATATTTCGCAACTCAAGATAAGTGCTATTGCATTTTTTTCTTCCTCAAACTAACCAATCTCTGTTCGTCTGGGGTGTTGGGAGCATTTTCTTGACTAACGCCAAGTTTTCATCCCTTTTACCTTACTTCACACTGTTTTTAAAAAAAAATAAACAGGATATTTACTCAAACACGTTTACCCACTAAATATAACATAAGAAATATTGTCGGATTGAAAATATTCATTCATTGATTTAAAAAATTACTTTGTTTATCTTTTGGTCATGGAAATAAAATTATTATCTGTTAAAAAATTTCTGGAAGTATTTAAATTTTTTGACTAGATATTTTTTTTAAAGTTTGCTAAATGAATGCCAAAGATTGTTTTTAAAGAATGTATAAAAAAAATTTGAAATTTAACTTTTTGAAATGTTTTCCAATTTTTTTTCCTGCTTTCATTTTCCGTTCTCTAAATGTTCAACTCATGTCTTTCTAAAAAATAGCCCAATGAATTAAAGCCTTGGTTTGTGAATTTGGTGACAGTAATTGTGGGTTCAAACCCTGAACCAGGTGTACTTGGATTTAGTGGAAACGGGATAATCTGAGCAGTAATATTTAAAAAAAAAGAAAAGAAAAGGAAACTAGACATAGGTTGAGGAACAAAACCAGTCTACCCCATAGTTTAGATAAAGGATGCAGTTTGGAATTCTCTGTAGGTCACTCAGGTGGATATACCCCTAGTGAAACCAAGAGGGCACAATGGCCAAAACACTGTGGTAGTAACAACAAAGATGAGGACAATGGCCTGCATGTTAATAATGATAACTTCTCATGCCAGAAATTCAGAGACTGATATACACACTATGACAATATAATAATAATGAAACCAATGTATAATCAAAAAGTTTGATTTACACATTTTCATTGCCATAAATTTTCTTTAGCATTTGTATTTAAACTTGATAGCATCACCAGTCTGGTGAAGAATCAAGTTTATCATGTGACCAAGATCTAGTTGGTTGTTGAGTTTAATTTAAATTTGGTTCTATTACATCTATTGTATTTCATAAAGTACAACCTAAAGATTTGTTGGAACTGTTCAGCAATCTTGACAAATTTGGGAAGGATATTGGAATAATCAAGAACCTATACTTGCAGCAAACTGTCTGCATATGAATAGAAAATGAGATCAACAGATAGACAAAAAATAGAAAGAGGTGAAAGACAAGGATGTGTCTTCTCACCAGATTTATTCAACCTATACAGTAAGGGAATTCTGAGAGAACTAGAAGTCCTACCAGGATTCATTATTGGTAATCTTAACAATATAAGGTAAGCAGTTGACAAAGAAAATCATACAGAAGGTAATGAAGGAATGCAAGAAGAAAGGATTAAACATCAACTGCATGAAGATAGAATGCATGGTCGTTAGCAAAAGGATGACCCCTCCCAAAGTGCAAATTGTACATCAGATATATCAAAATCAAACAAGTGTGGAAATTTAAATATCTGGAAAGTTTTTTAACAGTGGGGACATAAAGTGTGACACTGAAATCCGAAGGTGTATTGTGATAACCAAGGAAGCATTCCAAAAGCTAAGCAGAGTATTAAGAAATAGAAAAATTTCCCTAGAAACAAGGAAAAGAGTGCTGAACTGCTATATGATATCTGTCCTCCTGTATGGTAGTGAGTGGTGGACAATATTCTCAAAGATGAAGACACTGGAAGCAAGAGAATGTGGTTCTACAGAAGGATACTGAGGATACAATGAACCAAACATGTGAGTAACGACAAAGTTTTAGAGAAAATAGAAACAAGAAGGAAACTAATACTTATCATCAGGAACAGACAGTTGAGATTTTGGGGACAAATAATGAGGAAAGAGGGACTGCAAAATATGATACTCACAGGACAGATGAAGGGCAATGTATAACATGCTTAGTGAGCTTGAGTAAAGTGATGGTGGAACAGGGTTCAGGTAAAATAACAGTTTATTAAGAGCTACAAAAGGATAGGAAGTTGTGGAGTGTCATGATTGGTTATGTCCTGAGGCGACACAGTACATAAAGAAGAGAAGAGGTACTGTTTAGTATTATCGATTTCTGGCGTCCATACACAAAATTTCTGTACCAAAGGATCAATTTATATCATCTCTTTCATCCCATACAGTACCAATGATAGCATTTATTTAACTATTTTCTTTACATTTAAGGAGCTGTCTCAAAGCACATTTCCATTCTATTGGAATGAACAACGAACACATTTTTGTAAAAAATATTAGAGGTGGCCAAAAGTTTTCAGTTTTTGAAAAATGGAGACTGAATACACACAACTGTTCTTTTATGTGTTGTGTCAATTAAGGATATCATCTTACTATCCCTCCCACTCCCAGTTCTACCATTGCTTCCCTCTGACCCTCTTGTATTTAATATGTCCTGTGAGTGTTAAATTCTCCAAGCTCTCTTTCCTCATTATGCGCTCATGAAATTTCAACTCTTTCTGATAATGTGTCCTTTTCATTTCTAGTTTCTTCAAACTTCCTCATTGCTCACGTTTCATCAATGTTATTCTCAGCATTCGTCTGTAGAAGCACATATTTGTTGCCTCCAATCCCTTCATCTGTGAGTGAATTATCAAGCATGCACTGCTACATAGATATAGTTAGATATGGCATAGAAGTTCAGCACTTTTCCCTTGTTTCTTATTAATTACTAGCAGATGAGCCTGGCGTTGCCCGGGGATGTAACAGTAAGAGATAGATCAAGTATCGACCATCATAAAGACTGAAAAATAAAATTGACAAAGATTATTGTTTAAGGTTGACGGACATGCATGTCTTAATTAGTTTTTTTTTTTGTTTTTTTTTACGAATTGGTCAAACCCAAACTCAAACATTGTTTTCAACCGTTATGAGTCTACCGATTGAATAGAATTTTATTATAAACAATTGTCTTGTAAATGGAATTTTTAAAGCATTCTGAATGTAAAAATTAAAGAAAAAAGTGTGCAAGACAATAAGAAACACTACCTGCCAAAAAAAAGTGAAGTTTTGTTGAAATCGGTTGAAAAATGTAGGAAATCTGATCCCATATATAAACGAACACACACACAAACAACCAACCTGGGTTTTATAATAAGTATAACTCGATATGAGTTGTCCCCCTTGCATTAATGCCTCTTAATCGTGTTTTCAAATTGATTTTGTGCAAAAACAATTGTGTTTTCCAATTTTTGGTGCTGTCAGAACCACCGCAAGGTAATTTTACGTAGTCCTGTGAAGTTTTGTTGAAATTGGTTGAAAAATGTAGGAAATCCGATCCATTATATAAACAAACAGACACACACACACACACAACCTGGGTTTTATAATAAGTATGATTCTGTTTCTCAATACTGTGTTTAGCTTTTGGATTTCTGTGTCATATTTCCCATCATCTGTTAAAAGAGTTCCCAGGTATGAAAATCAAGTAAGTATACCAATTTAAACATTTCCAAAAAAAAAAAAAAAAAAAAAAAAAAAAAAAAACAAAGGAACAAATACTGGAAAATGATTGTACATTTTTAAAACATCTTTAGCTATAGAAAATTCCTGAACAGTTTAAAAAGTCAATGATTTCTTCCCTTTGATTTCTATAAAGTATTTTTTTTTAATCACTTCACCCCAAGGAAAGCATTAATGCTACTAAGGCATAAGAGACTACTGGAAGTGAAAGAGAAATGAAAGATCTTACAAGGAACTGGAAACCCAAATCTAAACAGGAAACAAGGATGGACAGAACTGTCATATACTGTCGGCACTTTTTTTTAAAAACAACCAGAAGAAAAAACTTCACTTTCCATGACGAGTGACTGTTGTAAAACTGATTCAGTATAGGCCTCAAAAATTGACAAAAACAACAATCCGTGGTCAAGATGACTAGTATCTCTTGCAGAAGCAGGCAGCCAGCCCACAGCTCCAGCCATCATCACTAAGAACAACGATAGGCAATAAGCTGTCCATTTCAGCACAACAATTCTCTGTGGCTACAAAATTATCTTTCTTAGGACATTACTCTTCAATTCTCTTGTCACCCTTTAAATGAATATGCAGAGATATTTTTTGTCAATGTATTTTCTTTGATGAAAATAAACTTGGCAATATATTTTTTTCAAGTCCTTGTTTTGTTAGTTGTCTTCCATCATTCAATATCTGTTTATGGGCCAATATTCACCTTCAGCAAAATAGTATTCATAAATCAGATAAAGCAATCACCAGTGTAGGCAGTATTTGAAGTAAATTTTGAATTTAAAAACCTTCAGATTGGCTTAAAAATCACACTAGAAAACTAAAACTTAACTGAAAAATTACTTCTAAATTTTTGTTCAATCATGAAATTCAACTGTCCAAAGAGGAATAAATGCTTTCTTTTATAAATCTCTTGAATCAGAAGATTAAATTGAATGAATAGTTGTTAAACAAATTTTGTCTTGCTCACTGCATTTCTAAATGATATTCATTGATACAAAAAAAATCTACTGAAAAAAGCTGTAGGAGTTGATTTCATCCTGTAACTAGATATTTTTTTGGCTATCATTATTTTTTTATACTCCACAGCCATTCCAATATGAACTGACCGAAAAGAGTACAAATGCCTTTTTATTGGAGAGATACATTTTGGATTGCCAATTATTTCAAATGAAGGAAAGAAATATTTGGAAGGTAATTGAGCATATATGATCAGCAGAGCTTGTGAATAGCCACCATTAACAATGATGTAGAAACAGCAAAAAGGAAAGATAGTGAGGGGAGATAATTCAAAACAAATTTGAATTGTGTATCATTTTGTGCTCTTTTTTTAATGTTTATTTTAAACAAACATTTGAAATGATTTCTTTAAATTGTTGTTTAATTATATTGGAAAATGTTAATGAATAAATTAGCTAAGTGCTATTAAAGCCAATGAAGCTTAAAAAGTAATGAAAAATGGTGTATCTTTGTTTACATGAGACATTAGATTTTTTTGGAAAATTTTAATTTAAAATTTCGGCATTTTTCTTCTTTCTTTATTCTTGTTTTTTGTTGTTGTTGTTTTTTTACTGTGCTTATTCTACTATTCTCATTCTTTTTGTTTTCTCTCTTTTCTTCATTTTATTTCTTTTTTTTAAACTTTTTCCTTCATTATTTCTTTCTCTATCACTATCTCACTTGTCTTCTTTTTTGCTTTTCCTTGTCCTTCCTTAAATTTTCTTTCTCTTTCCAGCTTCTTTCTTTTTATCCATGACTTTTTTTTTTTACTCACTGATTTTCAGAATCTGAACAAATGCAGACATTTATGAATCTGGCACAAGGCCAATGAGAAGAGAAATAGAGCAGGTAAGAAGGTTGTGCTGTGCTGATCTTGCAAGAACAGAGGTTCAAATTTTCTTTAAAAATCCACATTTGTTCATTTGGTATTTAAGCCCAGTTAAAAAAAACAAAAAACAAAAAAAAAACACTACCATCAGAAGCAAATAGCAAACTACCTCATTGATCACAAATTCATGCCTTTCACGAGGCAATTTGTGTAAAAGTGAATGCAATGAACTTAATAAAAATTTAAACTTTGCTTTCTGATACCACTCTCTGCACTGATAACTATTACACTACCTGTGAACCAACAGATACAGCTCAAATAGAAATATACACAATTAGAATCATAACATCTTTTTTTTATATAATTTACATCATTTCTATAATCAGTTTCTTACCCTGAATTCTAACCTGTGGAACAGACACTTTGGAGGATGATTCCCAAATCACTATGATCTCAACCTTTTCACATCAAGTTTCAACCATTATCTATCCTACATATCCTAATAATTTGCATGTATTTCATCTTCTTATATTCATACAATAACCTCATTCAGTAACCCTCTACTTTGAGTGACTCTTGAAGAATTGTACTAGATGAAGAATAGTATAAAAAAAGTTTTCTTTAAGCAATATGAAAATTGACAATATATAAAACTATAGAACTTAAAGGTAGTTTGTGAGTGTATTGTAGATGTGTGTGTGCGTCTGTGCACGTTCACATATAAACAATTAAAGAAGCAACAAAACTTGGGTTCTACTATAGAATGTTTATTCTTCTTTTATAGTGGAATCTGTAGGGAAAAAATATTCAA
>CAHIKZ030001263.1:7500-125000 GCA_903632075.3 Acanthosepion pharaonis | reverse complement strand
TAATTTGATGCCACACAAATGGATGGTGTGGGTCAACAGCTGATAAAAACAAGTCTTACTTTCCCAAACCTGCCACCTGAGTAGCAAGATTTTCTCTTCTAACCAATCATTTTGCTTCCCCAGACTATCATTCAGTGAATTCAAACAAAACTGTCAGAAATTGTTAGGCTCAAATCTTTAAATTATTTCCTGGGAGGTGTTTGCCCAGACACCACAAACTTTTTCTGTTATAAAGTGTTTTTTTGTTTTGTTTTGTTAGTGTGTATTGGTGAGTAGGGTGAGATGTTTTGATTGCTTGAAATGAGGTTATTGACAATAAATGCTTCTTTTTACAAACAGCTTTTACATTTATCTTTAATGGTTTCAATATTTGATTGCTTTTTTTATTGCCATTTTATTTGATCAAAATTTAAAAAAATTAAAAACAAAAAATCTATTTATCAAAATTGGGAAGCTCAGCTACAAGAAACAATCAGCAAATACAAATTAGAGTTTGAATGTAGATTATCCGAATAAAAAATATCTAGTGAAAAAGAAAGAAAAAAAAGAAGAATAATGGATATCACTGTAATTCTTACAAACTCAAACATTTTCTAGAAAAATAAAAAAGAAGAATTTTTGATATATAAAAAAAATTATCTGAAACTGATTTGTTGTTCCAGTAAATGAGTTACAAAAATTCAAATCAGCAAAATAATTACATTATTTTTTCTCTCTCGCTTTTAATTTTTATTCTGCAGCATTTATTTAGCAAAACAGTGATTAATCAAGTGTGACCAATCAAAAATTTAAAGCAGATGGTAATTAGAAAACATTTTTAAAAATGACGTTAATATTTACTTTTAATTTTCAGCCCCTACTTTTGTAACCAACTATTTTTTTACTAATGTGACCATCTTTCTCTGCTATCAAATGGACTAATATAATGATTCTAAAATCATTATGATTAGTCCCATGATCAGCTATGCTCATAAGGTTGCTGCATGGCTGATCACTTAACCAGTTTCTTCAATACATCTTGGTTGCATATCAATGTTTGAGTTTCTGTGAATGATCAAGTTCACTCAATGACATCATCAGCTCATTACTTTCACTGCCTCTTCTTTTGCCTAAAGTGGTACCTTGTTGGATGGCAGTGGAAAGATAGTTGGCTCCAGTAAAGATTGATTACTCTGGCTTTGGTTCAAAATTAAAAAAAAAAAAATCACTTGAGAGGGCCTGTGTGTACAATAGCCAAAATATTGTGAATGTAACAATAAAGATGAGGATAACAGTTCAAACAGTGTAAATAGTTACAATACCCAATCTCAGAAATATAGACAAAAACAGGTGTCTATTCAAAAAATGTATCCACTAAATAAAATGTTTAGAGTAATAATTCAATAATAATGTTAGATTATAAATAAAATCCCTTAATTCTTTTGTGAAGGTTTTGAATATTAAAAGAAGGGTAGCAGATATAAACTTCAAGGGATTTGAACAAATTGAAATTGATTGTGAAACCTTTTTGTGGCTGAGTGGTTAAAGCATACTGAACTTAATTGTGGTTTCCCCCTACAAAAGAAATGCAAATTTGAAACCTGCTAGAAAGCACATTTTCTTTAAGACTCTGGATTGCACAGGAATAAATTAAATAGACATAAATTTACACTGTTTTTAAAACAAAAACAGGTATATCTACTCAAACATGTACATCAACTAAATATAATCTTTAAAGTAATAAGATAAATATATTTACATATTATCATGTCAGTATAGTCTTGTTTATCAACTTAATATTTCTGTCTGAATTTCTGGGATGAAGAGTTATCATTATTTACATTCTGACTAATGTCATTATCTTTGTTGTGATCACTAGGTTTCAGCAGTTGTTCTCTCCAGCTTTGTTTAGGTCTCAGTCAGAAACACCACAAAGATAAGGATATTAGTCTGTAGATAATATAGTATTGTTAGCACACTGCAATGTGAATACATATTTATCACCATTTTTTTTTCTTTTTGCTTCTTATAACAATCTCCTGACAGATGACAAAGAGACTCAAGGAAACAGAAATGTGGTTCTACTGGAGGATATTGGGAATGCCATGGACTGAACATGCGAGTAACAAAGAAGTTTTAAGGAAAATGGAAAAAAGTACTTATATTTAAAAAAAAAAAAAAAAAAAGAGTTGAAATTTATAGGACATATAATGAGCAGAGTTTGAATAACTCACAAGATATATTGAAGACAGAAATAAACAGCAAGTAACCTACATGACAAGCTTTTGTAAATGGATAATAGAATAGAGAGCTACTAAGAGCTTAAAGGTATAGGAAGTTGTGGAGAGCCATAATCGCCCACGTCATGAAAGAACCTGGTATATAGATGATATTCCTGTTGGTCAGTTATATATAGTACTTCAAAATTTTCTGGGATAAAGAGTTATCATTATTTACATTCTGACTAATATCCTCATCTTCGTTGTTATCACAATGTTTCAGCCATCATTTCATCCAGCCTTCTTCAGGTGTCAGAAATTTGATAATAACAGTAAAGATGAGGATATTTGTCTTAATTTAAATAATATAGTATTGTTAGCACACTGCAATGTGAATATATATGAATAGCCTTTTTCTTTTTGGTGAGAGTTTAGGGCTTCTTATCTTCTTTAGGATCCAAGAATAGTTTAAAAAAAAAAAAGAAAAAAAGAAACAAATCAATAAAACAAAGATTATATTGAATCAATTGCTAGGTCTGCTGCTCAGTTGGTTCACTGTGTTGTGCTAAACAATTTTTTGCTCCAGAATCTATCTTACATATTTATATGTCTACCATTCATCTATGCTTTGACTGTTGCTGCCACATCTGGTCTGGTACTCCCACTATATATTAAAAGATTCTTGATAAAATCCAAAGAAGAATCTGCAATGTTATTGATCTTGACCTGGTATCTTGGCTTCAGTCAGTTTTTCTACCATCATAATGTAGCTTCTCTGTGCGTTTCCTATAAATACTTTCACAGTAAGTGTTCTGATGAACTTTGCTCTATGGTACCTAGACTTTATGAAATAGAGCACAATACAGAAAGGTCTCATCAGTCTACAGTAGAATAGGCGAGATGTAACCATAAGTTCTTTGCTGACTGTTTTCTTCTTCTTGTCTATGGAACGCTCTTCCAGCTTCTTGCTTCCCAGCCAACACTGATCTTCAAAAATTTGAAAGCTATGTCAATCATTATTTACGGTCTACTTTATCCCTCTTTTATTGTACATGCTCATTAATCATGTTTCTTTTTCTTTCATACTCACTAATCCCTTGTGCCTTAGTGGCTTTATTGCCTTGCTTAAGGTGAAATGATTAAAAAAATGCTCTCTATTTGTCAATGACATCAAAACCTCAGCCATTGTATAAGTAAACTTCACAGAAAAATGTCTGTAATAAAGGAAAGCTGGGAAAAGAAAAAAAACCTATCCCGTTCAATTATCTTTAACCTGATGCTACAGTTTTACTGATTTTTAAAGTCTTTTAATTTTCTAAGGTTTGCCAGTTTGCTTTTATCTTATATGAACATATGCTCAATTTCGGGATTATTTTACATACAGCACAAATATTACTTTCCTTATAGAACTTTCACTCTCTCTATATCATCCCCGAAAGGCTCAGTTTAACAAATAAAGATTTGTGAGTTTCTTCCATGTCTGTTACATGTTCTCAGATTGTTGCTGAGGCTTAGAAGAGTCATGCCTTTCCACTGCAGGAGAAAGTCTGGCAGCTGGAAATGTTTTGGGCCTTGTGAAACGGCTTCATTTCTTCTTTTTATCTCTGGTTTGATTCAACAAGGAGGTTACTGAACAGATTCAATTAACCATTTGTATGGAGAGATCTTTGCAACAATGGGAGAAAGGTCAAAATACGCCAAATATTGTAAGGATTTAAGAATTTTTTTGAATTTACCCCTAATATCTTATCAATGTTTATCTATAATGTTAGGTAGCATTTTGATCCTTCAGACAATTTGAAAGAGTATTATCTCCCTTTTTATTTATTTTATTTTTCCTGAATCACATTCTTTTATTGTCCTTTCTCCTCACTAAAATCTTATTCTCTTTCACTCCCAATAACCCCTTGTATCTGAGTAGCATTATCACCTTGTTTGAGGTGAAATGATTTTAAAAAAAATACCTAAACAACTTAGTATAAAAGTTATTTTATTAAGGGTTCAAATTTTGTTTAAATGATGGCAATACAAAAAAAATGGTTTTCAGTATTTTACTTAACTTTTCTAGAATTTGTGTACCATAATAATTAAATTGTTGTCTTATCAAAATACAAAAGATATTGCTTCTTTTCTGCACTAGTTCTCATAAGGATAGCTTCCTGGTCCCTTGTAGCAAGTTTCTATGATGCTCTGGTAAAAATAAGTCACCACTGTTGATGAGGGATTTTACACTATTGCTATGAGTATGTGGACATTTTATAGTAAATATTTATGGTTTCCTGGAACAATATTGGCAGACTCATTTGAGTTCAGGTAAAAAAAAACAAAAAAACAACAACAACAGAAAACTTGAAATTTAAAACAAAAAGCAATTAATGCATGTTATTAACAAAGGGGATTGCATGTATACACAATAGAAATCAAATGAAAATACATTGAAACTAGCTACAAGAATGTGCTTATTGTGTGTGTCTGTGAAACAAGAGTTTGTGATAGACATGTGTATATGTGCATGTATGAAAGAGTTCAAAAGTCAAGGAAGTGAACATACCAGTGTTCTTTACCCATGTTCAACTAAAGCTGAAAGCAAGAGGGAAAAGAGAGAATATTCTTGCCTTTTTATACACTTAAAGTGTGCACCCTTATGAGCATTTTTGACAAAGCCAAATGGGGGTAACACACAGGCTCTAAGCAATATCTGACTATTCATGATCTCTCTTTGTCCCTGCTCAGCCATCCAGTCACACAAACTCTTTAGATCAGGGACTCACTGTTTTCTCTATATGATTAGATTAATTTTTACCTCAAACTTTGACTAATGGAGAAGCGTTGGTTAAGCTCTTTGATAAGGAAGGAGATAATGTTAATATATTTATTGTATCTTTATTTCATTACAGACTCACTGACTGATATACTTTTGTATCACATATAAACAATAGCAAAGACTTTTTTTTTTAAACAGAAAGAAGTTGACCAGGGTATTTTTTGGAAGATAATACAGTTTGTATCAGAAATACCTCTTACTCTGTTTAGCATTATGCAGGTGGTATTTCTCAGAAGTATATGTGGGAAGTATTTCTGAGACATCCTGTATTTTCAAGCCAAGCATCCTTTGTATTTATAGCACCCAATACCAAGAGATAGAGCATGTGTTGGGAAAATGAAATAAAAGCAATAAATAAAATAATAATAAAAAAAAAAAATAAATTTATTTTCCCATGATGCAAGTTATAAAGAAATCAGAAAGGGTTTCTGGTCACATGTGTGATTTTATGACACCATTTTCAGAAAGGACAGAATCTTTCTCTTTTCCACTTTGCAACAATATGTGTTTCAGCAGCCCCACTCATGAAATAGAGGTTTGGTTTCCCTAATTTTGTGTGAAGCTGACTTGAGCTTGACCAGCTGTACCCATTTGTATCCTTACTTCTGATAACTTTTTTAAAATCAAAAGTAAAAACAGACTTACTCAAGAGACAATTAACTTTGTTTCAATACAGTCAACAAAAAAAGAAATAAACGTCTGTAGCAGAAACAGATGTTTTGTATGTTTCTTCTACACTTTTACATATAGAACATGCACCTTCACTGAAAAATACACACAAAAGCCACAACTTCCACACATTATTTGTAATAAACAACAGATAAAGGATAATGGTAATTACACATACATTATATAATATATATATATATATATATATATATATATATATAAATATTATTTATAAATGGAAAATATTTCAAATAGACATCCCATTTTTATTTATTATACAATGTGTATTTTATAAGCCTGTACATTAGAGAGATCCTGGTAAAAAAAAACCAAAAAAAAAACCTTTATCTCCCTTTGTAGAGGAAACTACCTTTTAATCTGGAATGATTTATCACTCAACCAAGAAAAATATCACAGCAAGCAAGACTGTGTGGAGCGCATCCACTTCACCAATATCTGCTACATTTCATATCCGAAATGTAAACAAAGCAATTTCCAAAGAATTAATGAATTTATTTTTTTTTTTTAATAGTATTGAAACTTTTGAGAAAAAAATGCATTTGTTTAAAAATAACCGTTGGACAATTATATAACATTAGAAATATAATCAGAAAGACATTTTAACTTTTTGCAGGTGTTGCTAAGTAATCTGCCAGGAAGAATGTTAATGATAACCTTTCTGGATATACTTTTATCTCTTCCTAAATAACTAGAATAAAAATAAATATTATTTTTCAAAGTAGATAGAAATATTTCATCACCAAATAAAATATTATAATAATGTTATATTATTTATAACATTTGAAGTAATAAAAATGTCATTTCTTCATATATATGTGCACACAAACAAATATAAACATATCTCCTTCAGATAGGATTTGGTGCCATCTTAAATCAATCTGACAATATTAAATTTTGTTTGCTAATTTTTCAACTTTAACTCATATCTAATGAGGTTATTGATAATAAATAGAACTAAACTTTCTGCTGAATTACATTAGAGTGATTGTGAAAAGATGGACATGTTAAGGTAAAGAAATATCATTTGACCTGAGACCCTGGAGAACCAAAATGCAGATTACCTCTTCCCCACTTTCAAAAATGAGAAAGAAATTCCACATCTTCAGCTCACATAAAAATGTTTAACCAGTTAAGTAATTTTTTTTTAAATTATTTACTTTTTTGTAGGAAAAGGAATTTTCTCAAGAGATATCTTCTCAGCAAAATTCTAGAAGTTAAAAATATAAAAAAAAAATACCTAGGTTAAAAATTTAGTCTTTAGAAGACTGGAAAAAAAAAAAGACAGAATTAAATGTCTTTTTCTGATCAGTGATAATACTCCTGAGAGAATTTGTACAATTTTAAAAATAAAGAGTTAAAAATGCTTTTAGTAGGTAAGATATAGACTCAAAAATGTGTAGTCCACAAGAAAATTTATCTGTTAAACTAAACAGACAAAAATTAATCTCTATATGAACTTCCCTAGATTCTTTGTAGCAGAAAGAGTTTGTAACATCAAACTTAATTTTTGCTGTCTTTCTCAATGTTATTTAATAAAAGAAAACAAAACCAAAAATTTACAAACTAATAAATGCATATCCCTTTTCAGAACAGATGTTACCACAGCTTCCTTTTACTTTATTATCAGTGAATTGCCATACTTTCTCAGGGAAAGATAGTGGAGTTGTTTCCTCTTTGTTTTCTCTATGGTTTGGAATTCAGTTTTCCTATCTTTAGACTGGTTGCCACTCAAAGCAAAAGAACCCAGTATACCCTGCTATTTAACTCGTAAATGGAGCAACAAGAGATAGATCCATACCTATCCCAAGATCATTAGTGTAAAAATGAACACAATAGGTGAGAGGGGAATTTGAACCCTGCTTGCCTGTTCCAATTTTCATACCAATAACCATTACACCATCAGCAGTCATCTTGATTATACTGCATGAACTTTTTTTCTTGGCTTTTTACAAAATAAAAAAAAATAAAATAAAATCACAGTCCAGTAAATTGAAAAGGTATTCTGATTTAAATACTATGTTAATTTTAATATTAATTTTATTCATGTGCTTTTCAGAAAATTTTTACCTATATTTTCTATATTTTTGGACCTTCAGTGACAATTTCTTTTTTTATGCTTAACAGGCAAAATAGTGAAAAAGAAAGGTACTTGGGGGAGGTGGAGTCATTTGCCATAAAGAAAATCCTTTTATCTTTTATTAAATTTAAAAGTAAAGTCACGATTTGACTTCAGACTGCAGTCATTTAAAAAGCTATGTCATTTCCATGAAGATATTTTAATTTCAGTCACTGGGGAAGTATTTGCATATTGGGCACTCCTTTCAAATGCTCTAGTCAACAAAATACAGTAGGTTACAAAAAAACAAAATCTACAACTACTCCATGAGAATAACCTTAAAAATTGGATATTACTTAGATACCTTACTCAATTGTTCATTGAATTGAAGACCTAAGAACAACTCAAGGTAGAGGTTTATTGAATGGGGTTTTATCGCAGTAAGAAGAATGGGGATACATAATGGTTGGTCCTAAATTTGAAGAGATTAAGATTGTGAAACAAACTCTCAAGAAGATGCTACAAAGGAGCAGTTCTTAGAAAAAAGGTGTCTGAGCAAAACTTCATCCTTAAAAATGGAATACAAAGGTAATGAGGATGATTTTATCCTGTGTACATGACATGATGTGTTTGAATTGGTCATACAGAATAGGACATTTGCTATGAAAGAATAGTGATAGGCTTGCAATGTTTTGTCTGTGGGGAAAAGGGCTATAGGGTTTAGAATAATTCATTACCCAAAAGGCTGCATAAGCATTTAGAACTGTGAAGGTTAGAAAGTGAAGATTTGGCAGTAATATTCCATTTTTGATCTGATCTGACTTTTGTAAAGAGAGAGAAGAGAGAGCATGGCAAGAGGAGCTGGGTACTTTCTGGAGTGACACAAGGAACTGAACAGTTTTACTGATGGACTTATACACCAGTTCCACTTAGTCCAGGATGAGTTTGCATCACAATAGATATTCAAGGAAAGACAAGCCTCATTCAGAGTACAACTTTTCATCATGGCTGGAGAAAATTCATGGCATTTGAGATCTACAGAGTTTTTACATCAAGTAAGATATTTGTAATGAAAAAATTTCCAGTAATGACAAATGGTTCCAAGTGCAACATGGAGCTTAATTTTTTTTTTTTTTTTAACTTATTGCACCAGCTTTGATTTCCAACAGTAAATCTGGTCTCTTCAGAATTGTATTTCAGTTTTTCAGGGTGTAAAAATTGTTTAAATAAGTTAATTATTTTTGTTTTAATAACAAATCAGACTACTTATTCCACCAACTGAATCATTTCAGTTTCATTTTAGTCTAAGATAACATTGTTAAAAAGCACAATAAATTGGCTATAAAAAATTACTGAAATTACTTGAATTTGCCTTTGAGCGCTGTAAAAAAGTTTCTGTAATTGGAGGAAGCGTTATTAGAAGAACATAGTGTCTTTCTAGACCAGAATTTTTTCATGAAGGTAGCAGAATAAAAGCAAAACTCATTTAATATAAGTGGCAGAATGTATTGTGGTTGGATAAAACCAAATTTAAATAATATGACTAAAATTAAAAACACCAGGGCTAACACCATTTCACCAAAGTTAAGCAACATCAAACCTAATCAGTATCAGTTGAGAGCTCAATCTGGCAGTGCCTTCCATGTTTCCATCAAATAATGGAAGCCAACATGCAATAATATCAAATATGAATACGGCCACAATGTGCTGACCATGTTTGGAAAATAAAACATTCCTATAACTCTAGATACATACATAAAACAATCCATACATTCAGTTAAAGTTAAAAATAAAATTCATCTTTGATAATGGCTAAAACTATAGCTGAAAAGCACACAGGCATACACCATGTCAGTCACTTTTAATGAAACTTGTACCCATATATATATATATATATATATATATATATATATATATATATATATATATATATATATGTGATAGACTTTCATGTCAATTCCAACATATGATGTTCCATCAGTTGAGTTTAGAATTAAACTGCAAGACTGCCTATGCATATGAACAACATGGTTTAAATTCAGAATTTTCATTTGCTCAGACTGGCTGCCACTCAAGGCAAGGAGTCCCGTCTACCTTACTATTTAATCCTAGGAAGACAGATTTATGCCTTTTCAGATAGCATTATCATGACATAATCAAAACAGATTCAAATGAAATTTGAAACAAACTTGTTGATTCTGTCTGTAGTACTGATCATTAAAATACCTCCTACACACACACACACATATATATATATATATATATATATATAATGTAGGTACATGAGTAAGTCTGCTGCTTAATAATGAAAAAAAAAAGCATTTATCTTAGAGAATATTTTTCAGTATTATCTCCTTCCTTTTCTACTTGAACAGCTTCTTTCTTCACACTGCTGCTTTGTGGAACTGACTCCTGTGAGAATGCTTTCCAGACCACTGCAATTTTAACCTCTTCAAGTCTAGAGGTTAATTGTTATCTTTTCCACATAAACTGTGCCTCTTACTGCTCATACAAGAACCTCTTTCAGTAACCCTCTACCTTATGTGATTCTTGTGCCTTTGATTGGGTGAACAAAAAATCACAATGAAAAATTAAAAAAGCAATGAAATAATAGATGTACAAACTGTTATGAAACAACTACGAGCATGCAAAGTAGAAAGATGCAATCAAATGTGATTATTTCTTAACTGACATCACCTTGAAAGCTCTTTAAAGTTTTTAATTATCTATTATTTTGGAATTTTGCTTTATTATTTGAACTTGTAGGTCATCACATATTTCTATATAGTCATGTTAGACTCTCCATATTTAACTGACTGGAATATGCAAAATTAACAGAAAATAAATATGACAAGTAGATGTCAAAAGGTGGGGAATAAAGCAAAAAAATATCAGTCAGTATAAAAATAACAGTTTGAATAGATTTGGGTACAATAATTCCTCATCTCAAAGATTCAAAAACATTTCCATTAAGTTACTATAGGTGTTTTTTTTTTCAACTTTTGTATTGTTATATAAGTGAATATTTTCATGAATTTAAATCATTAAACGAAAAAAAGTTATCAAAAGATACTGCATAAAAACAAGAGTTTATGGTCTCATAATAGGCACTCTTTTACTATGAGCTTATACCAAAGTTTATTTGGTTTAGTCTTAATCTTTGAAAAATATAATACTGATTTATTGATTTTGTGGCATATCAATACCCTTATGGATCATTTAAGTTAAAAGAGAGTAAAATAAATAAATTGATAAAAAAAATACTTCATTTTCATAAGGCAAAATGATTTTTGGTGTTAACATTATTGTGTAAACTGTATATTTTGAAAGTTTTAATATAGGAATTTGATTGATTGGTTGTTCTGTCTTAACAGCATATCAATTGTCAGTTCAGAGATTTGTAAAAATTGGATATTTCATATAGGAATTGTGTGAGACATGGTGTTTTTTTTTTTAAGAATTTATTTTTTGAATGATGCTGAAATCAATTTTGTGGAGAGAGGATAAAATAAATCTATAGATAAAAATATTTAATGATTAAAGATTTTTTTTGTATAAAGATTGTATAAACTGTAGATTTTGAGAACTTGAAATATATGCCTTGATCATAAATTGCATATCAAAATTGTATGGGGGTCATTGCATGTGTTTTTATATATATATATATATATATATATATATATATATATATATGATTTGGATCATATTTACGATTCCAATGGAATAAATTATGACCATGGATTATTAGTGTTTAAGCCTTTTTTTATTATTTATATATTTATATATATATATATATATATATATATGTGTGTGTGTGTGTGTGTGTGTGTGTGTGTGTGTGTGTGTGTGTAAATTTCTCAAAAATAAATCTGTAGAGAAGACAAATTGAATAAACTAGACAGTCAGAAAATAGTACTTAGTCCTTGTTGAGATGTTTCTTCATTTGACTATGAAGGCAAATGATGATAAGCAAAACATTGTGGAGTTACATAAAATTAAAAAAAAAAACATAAGACACTTCTGTGTAAGCTTTTGTTTGGATATTAGTAACTTTTACTTTTTTTTTTTTTTTTGCTATTTTCCAATCATCTATTTTATTCAAAAAAAAAAAATTCAAATGATGAACTGCATTGGCAAGAACTAAGTATTATTTTCCAAATATTTATATATATATATATATATATATATATATATATTAAAAAGGTTTAAACACTAATATTCCATGGTCATAATTTATTCCATTTTTTTTCTGTGTTTTCTTTTTTCTGTTTGAATTTGTAGGTCTGATGAATTGGATCGTATTTACGATTCCAATGGAATAAATTATGACCATGGAATATTAGTGTTTAAGCCTTTTTAATATATCCTTACTCTGTCCTGGACATTGAGTTCTACCTGGATTCTATCCTCTTGGAATTATTTTTTTTATACAAGTATATATGTATATATATTTATATATTTTGCATATGTATATTTACCACTAATATTATCTCTCTCTCTCTCCATATATATATATATATATATATATATATATATATATATATGTGTGTGTGTGTGTGTGTGTGTGTGTGTGTGTGTGTGTTGCAGCAGCAATAATTCTCTTGAACATTTTGGGTTAAATAATATGGACAAGTTCTGTCTATAAGAGTTTTTTTTTTTTTTTTCAAATTTCCAAATTCTGTGCTCCGTATTATTGTTAAATTTGCCAAAGTTCATATTTATTTTTATATCATATTATTTTCTTTCTGAGTACTTTCATATGTTGCTAAATTCATTTTCAAGAAATCTAATTCAGATTAACAAGGTGAAAGATTTCTGTTAAGATGTTTTTCTTGGTAGTACTTTATTCAGGCAAGGTTCAGATGATAAATAAAATAAAGTATACAATAACAGTTAGGTGTTAAAAGTGCACAACAAGAAAGTAGAACATGCCAAACGGTTTGCAGATTTTATATTTAAAAAAAAAAAAGGAACGGAAAACCATTGAACTGATTACATGTCATGAATGAAAATTTGCAAAAAATTAAAGAAAGAAACAGACACGAACGAATTACAAGTGAGAGCTAACAATAGAAAAAAAATATATTTTCTAACATTTTCTCCGAAAAAGAAGTTCTCATCCAATCAACTGTCTCAATGAAAAAAAAAACATTAAAAAAGACCTTCAAAATGCATTGTGCACCAATTTGATACATGTGATCATGATAAACTGAAGATTAAACCTGAATTGCCAACAAGGAAGCCATACCTGTTCATTGTTCAAATTGTCTTTTTAGATTCCTGCCATCCAAGACAATGTACATTGACCCTCTCATCTGCACCAGTTTACCGCTCCATTCCAGACCTTAATAGCCACTCTAACTTGATCTTGGCCCACTCAAAACATTCAGGATTCTCTCTAAAACTAATATTATGAAATAACCATTCTTGTTCTATGTAAAACTTTATAACTTTTTGGTTGATTTCAACTGTATTACAGAGTCAAATGAGTTGGTATCATACACATTCACTCAAAAATGCATGCAAATAGGAAGAAACTGCAGCAGAAAATAAGATGGATGAACATGTAATCATGAAATAAGACAAAAGCTATAAAATTTTAAAGATTTTAAAACAACAATATATGAAGAAAGGAGGAAAAAATCATGGCAGAAAGAAAAATAAAACTATAAAAATAAGGAATAATTGTTAAACAAAGCAGAATGACAAAAAGGTGAAAAAGGAAAAGTTTGAGGGGGTGAAAAAAAAAATCACTAAACAATAAAACACCAGAAAGACAGACAGAAAAAAAAACATGAAATAAAAAAAAAGCATAAAACCTGACAATAAAAACCCTAAAGTGACAAAATAGTTCATATATATATATATATATATATTCCATATCAAGAAAGTACACAAAAAATATCAACAAAGATTTAAATAAGATGCAGAATCTAATAAGCAAACATGTAAACAATTATACTGATTGACCAACCAAAACATATTAGAATTGTACAAAAAACAATCCTCATCAGAACCATATTATCCATTGCTTTTTCCTGTTTTTTCTTTGCGTACAGAATCATTTATTTTTTCTTCTTCTTTCTCTCAATTCTTCCTGGCCTTCATTTCTTTTTTTTTTAAATCTTTTCCTGTCCACCGTTATCTTCCTTAATACTTGTCAACATTGCACCATGCCCTATATTCAGGAATCAAGAATTAATTTCAGCACTGGTGATTTTATCCATTATAAAAGGTATTGGTGCCGTTAGCCTCAGGCATTGACAAATGAAAGCTTCAACCTATCATGGGTGGTCAATGGAATTTTCTAGAAGCCTTAAGAAATGTAAGTGGCCCTGGTGTCTTGATGGCACCCCAACTAAGCCCTGAGGCCAAGGAGCATTCCCCCAGAGGTCCTTTTGGCTAAGTTAGTTGACGTAATTCTAGTAAAAGATATAGCAATAGTGGACAGGACATTTGTAATGGTTGGTTAAGGTCTGTTAAGTGGTTGGTAGTGAGGAGGTGACCAAGGGAGTGGTTTGAATCTGAGAAGGGGTGAATAAGGTGGATGGTTAATGTATAATGGGTGGGATCCATTTTTTTTTCTTTTATTATTATTATCAACATTTTGTTTTTATTATTTTGGTGTTTATTGTTTTTTTGGTATTTTTCTGTCTTGTGATGAATGGGTCTTCATCTTTTTTTTTGTCATTGGACACAAAGGACTTCAAAGGTCTTCATTTTACTTTTCTCTATAATTTTCTCTTTTACATGTTTTTAAATGAAAAGAGGGAAAGAAAAAGGTGTTCAGAGAAAAACAATATGAACAAAAAAAATGCAGCTAAAGAAGAAAGTTAATGTAAAAGGTTAAAACAATGAGGAGAAGAGTAACGGAAAAGATAATGGTGATGGCAGCAGTGGTAGAGGAAACAATGTTAGTGGTGGCAAAAACAAAGTCAGATGTGATATCTACTAAGTTTATCTAAGTGAGGTACAAGGCTAAATGGATGAGTGCAAGTTAGAAAGATCAAGTTATTTTGATCCTAAAACTAAGGATAGTATGCTTGCCTTCAAAATCAGCATTTCAAGTTATGGCTTTTTATTCTAGTTTACTAAATACAAGTGCTGGTATGATAAAATGATTTCCTCCAATTTGCCAATTATGGCACAATGATAATTTTTTTTTCAAATAATTCTCTTTCTGGCATGATTATTTTCTTCCATGTTTATTAAACTCACATAAAAAAAACAAATCACTGGCAGAAAGTTTATTTGTGCTGATATGCTAATTTTATAAACTGAAAATTCATATTTTCTTTTCTTGCTTTGAATATTACTGCCACATACGATCTGGTATTCCTGCTATATTTTTAGAGATTCTTGATAAAATCTAAAGAATCTGCAATGTTATTGGTCCTGACCTGGCATCTCAGCTACAGTTAATTTCCCATCACTGTAACAGTTTTCATGAGCTTTTTCTATAAATACTTTCATGGTAACTGTTCTGATGAAATTTCCTCTATGGTAATTAAACTTTATGAATTTAAGTGTAGTACTAGATTGGCAGTTAGGTCTCATCATTTCACAGTTGAAATGGCTAGATATAACCATAATTTATATAATTAATATAAATTTATAATAGTTTCTTTTCTTGCACTTCTTGTTTGTGGAACTATCTTCTGGCTTCTTGCTTCCCAGTCAACTTTGATCTTCAAAAATTTAAATGCATTATCAATCATTACCTTCTGTCATATTAATTCTTGTTCTTTTATTGTCCTCTCTCCTTAATAGTAGTTTTTCTCATATTCTCTTACACTCAGTAACCCTTTGTGCATGATTAGCCTTATTGCCTTGCTTGGAGTGAAATGATTAAAAAAATAAAATATCATGACTATTCCATAGGGCCCTTGTATTTGATATAAAAGAGTAACTGGGTTTGAGCAACAACTACTGGTACCAACTAAGAGCTAAGTACTTCATACATGAGGCAAACAAAAAAAAAAAGGAAGATTTGAAAAATTAAGACTTTTGAAGAATGTGTAGAGAAAAATAAAAGAAATATTCAAAATATTAAAAATTGGAGAAGTAAGAAAAATTAAAAATGTTTCATTTAAAAGAGAAAAATGAAAAAGAGAATCAAATAAATTTAAAATAAATTTGAAAAAAATAAAATTAAAAAAAAAAAAACTGTCCCATAACTTGTTTCAATTTGTGTATAAAATTTATATGCAAATCTAACAAGTTACTATAATAAGTGAAGATTATGTTGCTCCAGGTTACTGGGGTGCAGGGAGAAATATATTTTTGCTGATTGAGTTATTGATAACAGGAACTTGTTCATTGCTTCTATGAATTTCTTTTTTCGACTGTAAGTTCTTGTAAAGCATTTTATGAAGTGTATTAATTATTGTTAAGAGCAAAAGTTAGTCAAACATTTCTGGTATATGCCATGTCCTCTTCAGAATGTATGTGATCATGGATCTTCACAATTTCCTTTACATCACGCAGCAATATTTGTCTTCATACTATCATCCCACATTTGTAATACTATCAAAACAAGCCTGTTAGCTAAGTTACTCACTATTTCATCTGTCACACTTGCTTTCAATATGAATGTCAAATTTTCCAAGCATTCTTTCCTTAGTATCTGTCCTAGAGATTTCAACTGATTTTAAGTATATCCTTTTTGTTTCTATTTTCTTTAAATATTCTTTATTGCTCACATGTTCCATACATGATATTTTTGGCATCTTTCTGTAGAACTACATTTCTGTTGCCTCACATTTTCTTGTCATTTGTGAGGAAATTGTTCAGCATTCCCTACCATATAGAAAGTGTGATATTGCATAACAGTAGAGTATTCTTTTCTTTGTTTTGAAACTCAAACATGGAAGTTGTAAAAGAGAAGAGAATAAAAAGAGGAAAGAAAAATAAGCTGAGTAGAGTGTGTGTAAGAAAGAGAGGATGATGACGAGAGAGAGAGAACAAGAGGAGAGAGAAAACAATGACAAGAGAGACCCAAGACAAGAGAGTCCTGTGACAAGAGAGAGAGAGAGAGAGCTAGAATGACGACAAGAGGAGAGAGAACTACAACAAGAGCAAAGGAACAACACAAAGAGGGGATGAGGACAAGTGAAGACAAGGCGATGATAAGTGAAGACAGGATGATGACAAGAGAGAAAGAATGACAACACAAGAAAAGAGAGAGAGAGGGGATGATGATGAGAAGAGAGAGAGAGGGGACGAGAAGAGAGAGAGAGGATGATAACAAGAGAAGAGAGAGAATCATAACAAAAGAAGAGAGAGTGTGAGAAAGAAAACAAAGGAGAGAGAAAACAGAGAAACAGTGGGAACCAGAAATGATAGGTAATCACAAACAAAAGAAAATGAAGAATAGAGAAAATGTAGGTGGGAGAATAAAATGCAGAAAGATAGTTGATGAGGAAGAAGAAGAAAAAATAAAGGGAAAGGAAAGAAAAGATGGCGATGTAAAAGAAAGAAAGAATGAAAGTGATGCGAAACTGATGAAAAAGAAATGAATCTGAGAGCGCGGTACCAAGAAGCTCTAAAATAGATACAAAGTGAAGACAATATAAAAATGGAGAGAATGAAAAATATCTTGTATTTGTTGGCTTGTCAAAAGCTTGGAAGCCTATTTAAAGTGTTATAGGAAAAAGAATGAAAATGAGAAGTGGAAATAAAAGTCAGCTGGAGTTTGAGATGTCTGGGGAAAACTAGAAACAAGTCCTTAGGCTAAACTAATTTCTCTCGTGGGATTAGAGCCTGTGACTGGTCTGTGTCCAGGCACAAAAAAAAATAAAATAAAATAAAATATAAAATAAAAACCAACAAAAGTTTTGTTATCGCCTTTCTCCTCATCATTCCTCCCTCGTTCATCATCTTCTGGCCTCATTTGATTTCATCTAGACCATCCATGAAAAATAACCCACCTACTCATTTTCTCATCTTCTCTCACACATATTCTATACACTTACTCATATGCTCACATATTCATATATACAAGCAAACACACACACACACATATACATAACTATCTACTTATGCATATTCTTTCTTTCTTTTATATATATATATATATATATATATATATATATATATATATATATACATATAAGCACTATATGTCAGGCTAACAGTGGGTAATTGAATGACAAAATTAAATAGAAAGTACATGGTCTTCTACAGTAAATTCACATCCAGGTACATACAGCAAGCCACAATTTTTGATAAAACTACTCATAAATGACTTGAAATGAGAAACTGGAGAGGTGAGTTCACCTTCCAGTTAGGTTCATTGCAATCACTTATGCACAAATACTCTTGGGAAACGTATGAATCCATCTCTACTCCCCCAAGCTATGGGTTCAATAGCAGGACAGACTGAGTCTTAGATGCTTGGTTGGCAACCAGTCTGTTGGTGAAAGAAATGGCAAACTACTGCAAGAAAATCTTCTGCCAAGTCAGTTATGAATCTAAAGAAACATGATTGCCCAAGCCTGTATCTTGTAAGGCACTTAACTGACTGACTGACTCCTCTGTCAGTGTGGAATATTTGAAAACAGAAATACAATTGAAAACAAAAGCAGTTAGAAGCTGAATGAAATTGGCTCAGTCATACATCTACACACATCGGAGATGAAAAAATTTGAAATTTAAATATATAATATAAAGTGTCCCTGCACCTTCGGTATATCTCTCAATATACAACTATAACTGATGTTTGTTGTATTTTCTTCCCTACATCATATATATATATATATATATATATATATATATATATATATATATATATATATATATATATATGATCCCATCAATAAAAAATTAGTCAGAAGTTTTTTTGAAGCAAAAAAAACACATCACATAATTTCCTTTTTGCCATTTAATTACAAACCATATATTTTATGACTTAAATGTTATTTTTAGTGGATACCTATATTTGAGCAGAGGCTGTGTTTTTATTTTTAAATAGTATATTTATTATCATCTACTGGCCTGAATATTCAAGAAATTTTATTAAAGAAAAATGTGCTCTCTGGCTGGATTTAAAAATGCATCCCCCTTGGTGGGAGAAACCATTGTTTGATCCAGAGGGCATATAATTTTTTCTCTAATAAGATTACTTGAATATTCAGGTTAGTAGGCAATAATGAATATACTGTTTAAAAATAAAAATGGATGATCTACTTAAATATGGATATCCACTAGAAATAACATTTAAATGCTAAAAGCCTGTCGGATCAATATGTAAATAAAATGTCCATTACTTTTTTATATATATATATATATATATATATATATATATATATATATATATATATATATATATATATAAATATAAAAAGTGAACATAAATCAACACAATCGACAGGCTGTTTCATTGCATATAGCATGAAACAGACTGTCGTTTCTAAGTGTTGACTTCTATGTTCACTTTTATATTTACACACGCTCTATCTCTGATATTGAGCACTTTATCCCATAAATATAACACACCTTAAGACTATATTTCTTTATATATATATATATATATATATATATATATATATATAAAATGAATATGTTATATATGCCACAAATATAAAAATTAAAATACCTGTCAACTGTAGTATTAATAGTAAATAAATCAAGGAAAATCTAAGTTCAAAGACTTATTGTCAGACTTAAATTTACCCTTAAGAAAGAACAAATTTAAAGTTTACATCAGAAATTAACTTTTTTTTCATGCACGAAAATAGATATAATTTCTAATGAAGATCAAACTTCTATCTGCAAAACTCAGAGTTAGAATATGGGTTTTTGAACTTGTCATACCTTTATTTACCCATTCCCCACCAAAAAAGGAACCCCACCCCCACCACATATATTTCTTATTACTGTAAAAAAATTTTAATGGGCACATATGTTTGAGTTCCTATCATGTTTTTTTTTTGTTTTCTTAAGCAGTGAAATTAATAACAGCCAGCCTAGATAAACAAGTCCAACTTAAGAAAAACTGTGCAACCCAAAGGAATTGAACCTGTGTCCCTTTATTCATTAGGAAAATCTCTTCTATAGCAGAAGCTTGCTATTACCAATTTGGCAATGAGATACCATCTTGATAAAGGAAGGTTCAAATTAGATATTTAAGGAATACACATCTTTCAAGATTCACAACTAAGAAATGCACATCTCTTCTAAGAATCTATACTTGTTAGCTTCATTATTGTAACCAAACTGTAAAGAACTGCATTTTTTCTGAATATACATGATCATCTGAATCCTACATAGAAAAACTAGAATTATGATACACTTATATACATAAAGTAATATTTTAGTTAGGCTTGAAATCTGTTAATTTCTTGAGATTACAAAATGATGCATCATCTCCCCTTGAATTAAGAATGCTATAAACTATACTAACATGTTTTAAAAAGTCAAATGCATGTGAAGTCTTATTAACGAATGAAAATCAAAAAACAGAAATAAAAATACCAGAATTTCTTTTTTCTCCATATTTCATTCTCCGATGAAGCTTTAATAAGAGTGAAACATGTTAGATTGATAAATGTTTCCTATTTGTTTTTTTATCCTGTCATTCTGTCAGATTCTGATCTGTATTTTATCCCAATGCGTGCACACACACACACACACATACATACATTATATAATTTCTATAAATGCTATTTTTAGTGGTTATTCATATTTGAGTTGCTGTCCCTATTTTTTATTTTCTTGAAAATTGAACTTAATAACAACTGGCCTAGATTAAGAAGTCTTGCTAAAGAAAAAATATGCCTCCCAACACGAAGTGAACCTGTATCACTTTTTTCATCAGGGAAACTGCTTCTATAATCAACATATGTTGCTTCCAGTTTGTCCACAGGAGACTATCTTAATACAGCAAGATTTGCATTACCTATGAGGGTGGGCTGACAGGCTGGCTATGAAGGAGTCATGTGAGAGCTAGGAAATCTTGCATGCATTAATTTCAAGTCTTCTTATTTACAGTATTTACATTATTTGAACTATTGTCCTCATATTTGTCACCATATTTATTACAATGTTTCGGCAGTTGTACACTCCGGCCTTCTTCAGTTGGTTGGAATGTCAAACTGAACCCTTTATTTTGCTCACTGGGGTAGACTGTTCTAGTTCCACATGCCATGTCTAATGGATGTCAGTTATCGGTTATCTCCTGTTAATTCCCCTCTCCAAGTTCTCCATCGCCTTAACACTCTTTGGTTCCTGTCACTGGATCTAACTAATGCCTTTATCCACTGTGTCATGTGTCCTCCTTATTTATAACTGCATTGTTTATTTTCAGGTAAACTAACATCTGACTCTTCAAAGAAGACTTCAAAAGTAAGTAGCAGTGATCTCTCTTGAAAATGGATAAAATTTGTTATGGTGTTAACAAGTACCTGCGGAGAACATTCATGCTGAAATGGTTGCTACATTAGAGAATGGCGCTTCAGCTTTATCAACAGTGTAAAAGTTGGCAGTCGAATTTAGAAGGGGAAGGGAGAGTCTTGAACATGACTCAAGATCAGGGCATCCTGCAACTACCACCACTCAAGAAAACATTGATTGTGTTCACTATATGACAGGCAATTGACTCTAAATCAAATAGTCAAGGCTATTAACATATCCCGTGAGAATTGAGAATATTCTGCACAATGAACTTGGCATGATGAAGGTTTCTGCTTGGTGGATGCCAAATCTTCTGACACCTGATCAAAAGTAGACCAGGTTGATCACTTCATGAGAAAATCTGACATTTTTTGAGGCAGATCCAGCTGGTTTCCTTGAATGTTTCCTAACCTACGATGAGTGTTTGGTTCATCACTTTAAGCCAGAGACAAAAATACAATCCATGCAATGAAAACACTCCTCCTCACCTGCTCCAAAAAAGGCCATGGTCGTTTCATCTGCAGGGAAGGTGATCACCTATATTTTTGGGGACATAAAAGGCATTGCCTATGATCAAAAAAGCCACACCATCAATAAAAAGTACTATGCCAACTTGATGAGGTAGTTATAAAAGACTGTCAAGACCAAACATTGAGGAAAACCAAAGAAAGGTGTCTTGTTTCAGCAGGACATGCTCCAGCACACACGTCCTTGGTTTCAATGGCTGCTGTGTGTGAGATGTGAGAAAAGACAAAGTTTCAGACGAAATGAAAACAAAAAGGACACTTATATTTAACATCAAAAAGAAATAACTGAAATTTCTCAGGCACAAAATGAAGGAAGAAGGCTTGTAAAATTTGGTACTCACAGGAAAGATTGAAGGCAACAGAAGTAGAAGAAAACAAGCATGACCTCATGAGTTTGAGTAAATGGATGACAAAACAAGGTTTATGAGAGATATCTAAAAGACAAAATTTATTAAGAGCTACATAAGAAAGGGAATTGTAGAGAGCTGTTATCACCAACATCATCATAATATCATCATAAAAATGTAAGCTGAAGAAATAAAATATCAGGCTACATAGCATTTACAGAGAAAATATCAATTCGGTGTACGAATAACAAGTGACTGCAATGAAAACTAAAGGCATCAAAACCAAGCTGTATTGGAGAAAGAAAATCTGTGATATATACTGAACAAGCGGGAATATGCCCAGATTGATGTGAATGATAGGGCAAACATAGCTGTTTGGTTCAAATCCTCAAGTATGCACAACTTGCTGCCCAGAAGACACTGACTAATCCAGATTTAACATTACAAATGACAAAGAAACAAACTTTTGAATATATCACTAGAACAAAAATTGTATTTTGCCAAAAATGATTCTTAACATGTGTCTTTATTTACTTCTGATATAAAGCTAAATGAATGCATACGTGGTTAGAACATTTAACGCCTGGCCATGAGACCCGGGTTCAAATCTCACCAAAGTCATTTTGTCAAGAAGGTGACTTCTTGATAATATTGGCTTGGGAAGCACAATCCCAGTGTGCAGCACTTTTGAAAAGTGCCTGAAACCCAGAGCATGAATTAACCCAAACCATCTGGATGAAATTGGGTAGGTGGCACCATTTGGAAGCCTTCAATGGCTGTGCTATCAAAAAAGATAATTAGTTGACTACTTGGGTCTCCTGAAAAGCACAGAGAATTTTGAAAATTAATAATATTGCTTCTTAAGGAACTGACAGAATTTATTTCCCATCTGACACTATTACCTATTAATCCAGTCAATATTAAGTTGATACCCATGTTTGAGGAAAAATCTGGATTTTTTTTTTAAATAGTGTAAATTTTGTCTATGCAATCATTGATATCCACCCAAAATTTGAATATATATATATTATTCATGTCTTTCCTCAGTGTATTAGCAACACATTATTTTTTATATATGACACTAATACCCTGAGGAAAGGTATGAATCCATTCTGTCACAGTGCCAAATATCTTGACAAAAATATCATTTTACTATCATGCTATGATTGCCGATGTAAAATAATAGATAATTGCTTTACTGCCAAAAAATAGTTGTTACATTTATTATCAACCTTAAAAAGTTGAAGTCATAAGTACTTCTACATTAAGGTCCACAAACACATTATATATATATAATGGTTGGCTACGTGATTCCAGCTACACCAATTTTACTAGACTGGCTATCAAATCACAGTTACAGATGCCCGCTCAATCAACAGATCCCACCTATGGTTTATACTGTAACTATACTGAGCAGACATTAGTTGCACTAGTAAAACCATAGATGGCTTTCAAATGGTGCAATCTAACCAATTTCACCTAGAAGAATTACGTTAACTCATTCTCTGGATTTCAGGCACTTTGCAAAAGTGCTCCCCAGGTCAATGTTATCAAAATGTCACCACTCTGATAAACTGACCTTGGTGAGATTCAAACCTTGGTTTCATGGGCAGGCGATAAATGTTTTAACCGACATATGAAGTCATTTAGTTTTATATCAGAAGTGAATGATGACACATCCTAAGAAATATATAGACCAATATCATTTAAGTATATAGTTGTGAAACAACATTGTAAAATATTTGTATTCACATAGTAAGAGAGGGAGACATAGGAATCAACACTGCAGGGTGACTGCCAATAACATGCAATCTTTCAACAAATTTTTATCAAAGCATGAAAATGACTGTTGCCATTCAGTGCAGATTCCTATGTCTATCTTTATAAATGCTTTATCTTCTATATTGCAAATTTTAAACAATATAATGGCCAGCTAATCTCTTTTACCAAGCACATGCATCTTCTGAGGCAGCTAGCCAATCTTTGTCTTTTATACTGCAACTATACTGAGCAGAACTTAGTTACAAATTCTGAGAGAGAGAGAGATTGCTCATCATCTTTCATGATCAGCAGTTTGAACAGTGCCAGTAAACTCAAACTCTTGGTCATGGTGACTTGTTACTTTGTGGTAGCTTCCAAACAGTTCTAACAAATTTCACTCACAAGGTTTTGGTCAGCCCATGATTTTTTTTTCTTTTCAGGCATTTTCCAAAGGGGCTGGATTTACCTCCCCAAACCAATAACATCATGAAGTTACCTTCCTGATAAACTGACCATGGTGAGATTTGAATGCAGTTTCTTGTGGTTGAAAAGCAAACATTCTAACCACTCAGAAACATGCTTATACACACACACACACATATATATATATATATATTCATACATGTTTCATTAAATAATATAGACAAGTGTTGTCTATTTATCTTATGTAAATTCTTTTCATAATGTCTGATAAGCTTAATAACATTATCATTAAATGAACTAAGAAAATACATATTTGATACATATTTTTTTAATCCAATCTAAGCTTTTGGCTTACATAAGCCATTATCAAAGATGACAATTACTGTACAATATATTAAGCAATACACGGACAAGAATGTGACGATAGGCAGCATGTAAAGAGAAACAAACTAAATACACACAATATGTGTGTATGTGTATATATATATATATATATATATATATATAAATTATATACACACACATACACACACACACACACACACGAGACACCTGCTGTAACAAAACCAGTCTCTCCAGCAAAGACCACTTGATGATGACGAGGTTCAGGCATGGTTTGGGGTAACAGCATCATTACCACTAACTCATGACATCCCAGCAGAATCTTATGATACTACCACTAGGCTTCATGGTTCTCCATCAAATTGCAAGATTACCAGGTGCACTCTGACCCTATCTTGAAATCTGTCACCTTTGAGGTTTGTTCTTGTACATGTGTTTAAATATTAATCATTAATAAAATTTTCAATATATATATATATATATATATATATATATATATATATATATATATATATATATATATATAAAACAAATCTGTATGTATGAGTATAATGGCATGCAAGGATACACAGTTATGCATATTGACAAATTTATTTTCAGTTCAAAGAGATTCCAAACAGCATTTAACTGCATGTTCTTGCATATCAAAGGTCTTTCCAAGAAAGCATCTAGCCATTTTATATTACTAAAGGTAATGGTATGTGTCCTCTTCAAAGTAATCCTTTTTCCAAATAGACTACAAAGTTCTCTTTTGGGATCTCCATCCAGAGTCCGAAATGCCACTTTCAATGGTGGTAATGGTAATATTAACAGTTTCCCTATAAAGAAAGATTTGGTGTTTCTCAGGTCCAGTAGCTTTTACCTCTTGTTCCAATAGTGATGGTGGTGGTGGTGTTTTCTTTCCTAACCCTATATTTGAAGTGGTGTGGAATGTTAACATTTTGATTATGTCATTATTTCCTCTTCGAGTTACATGTACTATCCATTTTAGTTGTTGCTGCTGTTGGTGGTCTTCAAGTGATGTGGTTTCTGATATTTGGAATACTTCTTTATGATGCTGTAGCATCAGTCTGCAATGTACAAATAAGGATGATCTTTGCCAAGACCTCAACCTTTATTCACTCAAAGGCTTTTTGTGATGAGTTTTGCTTTAATTAAGGGTTACAAATCTGTGTAATGTGATGTTTTTGAAAAAAAAACCTTCGATGAGATGTGAA
The DNA here is from genome assembly GCA_903632075.3 of Acanthosepion pharaonis. Classification (NCBI taxonomy): domain Eukaryota; kingdom Metazoa; phylum Mollusca; class Cephalopoda; order Sepiida; family Sepiidae; genus Acanthosepion; species Acanthosepion pharaonis. Next base: position 99,223 of record CAHIKZ030001263.1, on the reverse strand, counting down.
GATTGAGCAATTGACTTGTCATAATGAATATGATGGTCACAAAGTAGAGAAACTCATTCAGTGGCATTTATTTCTTGATTGAATAACCCCACAGGAGAGGGTCTGTTCATAAATACAAACTAAGGTCCCATCCAATTGATTGTAAATATTGCCAAAGCTTTGTAACTGGTCCTGGAGATTTTCAAAATAGCATGTCTGTATAGTTTCTAAACAGATCTTATGTTTTATATATATATATATATATATATATATATATATATATATATATATATATATATATCTTAAAAAGATTGTATTCAATCATGAAAAAGACAGTTTGTTGTTAACCTCAGTGTTCACTTTTATATATACACACCTGCACAATCCATGATAATGAGCTCTTTTACCATAAGCATAGCTTACTGTAAAACTATATATATATATATATATATATATATATATATATATATATATCAAACAGGGAAAAAGAATCACTTAAATCCACTTTATACAACAAGCACACACACACATTGAATATATATATATATATATATATATATATATATATATTCAGAGTTATTCCCAATACCTTGCAGCTAGACAGATGTATGTGTATGCATGTGCAGGTCCTCAGAATAAGCACTTATGCATAAATCTCCTCATATCATATACACATACTTACAGATGAATATAAACATACACATTCATTCATGAATACATGTAACTGAATTTATTCACAACTTTTGACATTCAGGACATGAAAACCAACCAACAAAAACAAAAAAGTAGAAAAATAGTTGACCCTCCCCCTCCACTCTGAAAGAAAGAGGGGAAATAAATTACAAACCTGAATAAAATCATTAATGATTCCCCCCATGTTTAATATTTCAACTAACACCTAAAGCGTCACATCCATGGAAGCAGACCTCTTCATCACTCCACTTGCCCATTTAAAGGTGCCCACATGCCTCCCACATACCTGCATTCTCAACATCATTGTCCTTACTCTGCCACGGAGACAACGATGAATGGAAATAAAATGTGGGATGGACAAATGATTATCTCAAAATCATATTGACCATACTAAATCCAGAAAAAGACCTTTTGCTCTCTGTTCTCACCAAATATATTCACTGTTTGACAACCCAACATATTTTAACTCAGGAAGCAGTCTTGATTCCATTTTCAAAGTTCTCTCTTCCTCTTCCTTAATCCAGAGATAAAAATATCAGGAAAATGGACAGAAAGAGAAGAACAGAAAAAGTTTAAAAACAAAAAACAAAAATTCAGAATACATAAAATATAAATTGGGAGAAAAAAAAATACTGTGAAATAAAAGCAATGGATAACAACAAAAGAATATATTTCGGATCCACAAGGGAACAAATTTATTCTTTCTTGCATGAAAATTATTGTTCGTTTTTTTTTTCAACAATGAAAATGAGATTGCAGTAATGACCATTTACACATTTTGAAGTTTTATATCTATAACTCCTTTGTAAAAATAAATAAATTGAAAAAAAAAACATTACCCACCAAAATGGCACTTTGCTGGATAAAAATGGAACACAAACTAGTTTTGTGGCTTACTTTGATAAACATACTAAAAGAAACTATAAAGTTAGCAAATGTCAATAAAATGCTGAGAGGCTATTAATATAGACAGAAAAAATTTCAAACTAGCTGATCTACACAAACCTAACTCAAATTTTTACATTTTTTTCCTCTACTGGGAGAACCTGCAGAAATTCTATAGGGAAACTCTTCAAGCTAAGAATTAGACCTCAAATAAAGTCACTTGATTTAATAATATATAGAAAATTTATATCAATTTTTTTTTTTTTGATAGTGGTACATATTTATAAAAATGTTATGAATAATAACGAAGGAAAAAAAAAAAAGATGATTAGCTTTAGTTTTTGTGACTGCAGTCTCATTATCATTCTTGAAAAATAAAAAAAATATTCATGCAAGAAAGAACTTGTTTTCTTTTGGATTCAACATAAATTCTTTTGTTGTTATCCTTTGCTTTTATTTCAACAAATAAAAAAAAAGCTCAGCTAATATTACCAATGAAAAATATTCCTCCACATTTCTTCTGAGACTGACTTTATCACTTTAACTAGTCTACCCATATCTGTTTATATTTCTGAAGAAGGCTGAAGTATACAATGGTCGAAACATTGTGAATATGGCAACAAAGATAAGGAAAACACTCTGAAGAATGTAAATAGTGTAAATAGTCTACCCATGCTGTCAAAAATGATGATAGATTCTATTAAAATATTACCAGTAATCTTTCACATTGTGGTCTTTAAATATATTTCTCATTATCCATATTTAGTAATTCTAGTAGGGGATCTATTTATTACATACTAAATTTAGATCCAGTAGAATCTTATATTAAAACTAAAAAATGATGGCATATTGTCCCACATATTATTGGATGCTTTTCACAAATTGAGGTCTTCAAATACATTTTCTGTTTTAATCAGTGCTTTTGTAGAGCTGGTCTTTTTATCTCATAGCTTTTGAAACATCTTGGAACATAGTAAAAACACAGTACCACTTAGCATTGCAAGCACAAGGAAGGTAATTTTTGTACAATAAAAAGTTAGACATGACAAATAAAAATATAACAATACATTTGTCATATATATATATATATATATATATATATATATATATATAATGTGCGTGTGTGTGTGTGTGGATCCTCATTAAAGAATTGTAGAAAAATCCAATGGATTTTAGTGATATTACTAAAAATCACTTAACTCATTGTGCACAAAGTAGGCTCCAATTTGAATTCCACATTCACATATATTAACCAATCAATGATGTCATATGAAATGTGCTGTAGGCTTTGAATTTTCAAACAACGATGCTTAACATCTGCTACGAAATTTGAAAATTCACTCCAGAAAATGATCAACAATATTTTCCCTCCGAAAATTAGATATTTAAAAATCAAAAACATATTTATTCACCAATAAACACCAGAGTTTAGAAAATCTAACTTTTAGCTTCTTCTGCAGCTTTATTTTTTCTGTATAAATATGATCATGTAAATTAACAAATATAGTTTTCAGTTTTTTGACTAGGGTCATTTGTTCATTGTTGTGGACAAGATATAATTTAATAAATAACCTTTTGAATATTTATTCAAGTAAACTATGTTACAAAAAAGTCTTAGTGATGTTGAGTTAAGAAGCATAAAAACACACAAACCTATTTCAACAACAGTAATATTAGTGGTAGTATCATGAAGTTACCATCTGCTAATTTGTAGAAAATTACACACATACATAAAACTATGTCAATATGTGACACACTTATTCGCATATGGAGAGACATTCTATTTTCTATCATCCTAATGCAAATATTCTATGGTGTGGTAAAATAAAGAAAAATATTTTTGTGTGAGCATTTTGCAAGGATTTTTGTAATCAGTTTCTTTCAACTTGAAAGAACACTAATACTCAATAATAAAATTTATTTAAATTTGTAGAGCCATGTTTGAAGATTATTTTCTTTATTTTACATGCTTAAGCCATTATATAAATAAGTATGGATGACTATATATATATATATATATACTTTAAGTGTTATATTTAGTGGATACATGTGTTTGAGTAGATGTCCCATTTTTTTTAAGCATTCTGAATTACATATACCACCCAGTGTGTTCAATAATCTTAGAGAAATTGACATCTCCGTCAAGGTTTGAACCAGTGTTTCTATTTGTTTTTTTGAAAAAAAAATACTATCTCTCGGCTACAGAGAGTAACACAACCAAGCAAGTTTCAATTATCATTTTTTTAGGAATGTACAGATCATTCGTCAAAGGAATCGACCATAATCAAGATAATTGAGTCAATGCGAATGATCCTTCATTAGCTGCATAACGCATGCTTCACCAGGGCTACAAACAGTTTTGAATTCAGAATTTACTTTCTCATAGACTCAAGGCAATAGAAACCAGTCTCTCTTGCTATTTATCTATAGCTGTGGGGAGAAAAGATGGATTCATAACTTTCTTAAAGGTATTATTAAAGGTATGTAAGTGAATGTAATGAACTTGAATTCAAACTCAGTACTCCAATTCCTCAATCTGAGCCATAATCCATTAATCCACTAAAAATACATATGTGCTAACTTTGTTTATGTTTTAAATATGACAAGAAAGTAATTTCTAAATAATTATTTTTATTTTTAATCTGACATTATTTCTTATTACTTTAAGCTTTACTAATATATGTTAATATGGTTGGTTGAAGATCATTTAAATTTCTTTGGTACATATTTTTATTTAATTATTCTTTTGTTTGGAACAATTTCCTGGTTTATGAGGAGAATTTGAACAGAAACAATGCATTGAATAATTTACATTCAAATTCGACTTGGAAACCAGAAGAATGGGTTGAAGTAAAGAAAATTTAAATTAAAAAATATTAAACAATATTCTTTCATTGATTTTCAACCATACATGCATAAATAAAAATTCTGTCCCAAATACACAATATATGTTTACACTGTCTATATTTATAAATGTTCTTATCTGTAAATTATATATTTTTCTAAAGAATTAAAGAAATTTTTTTAATCTGACATGTCTTTTTTTTTCAACTTTATTTTAAGTTGATACCCATATTTGAATAGGCACTCCATTTTATGTTAAACAGTATTTATTTCCTCTACCAGTTTGTATACTTGAGAAAACTTATCAAAGACAATGTGCACCTCATCAGGATTCATACCTACAAAATGGAAACAAAAAGGAAACATATTTAATATGAAAAGAGTTGAAATTTCTAAGGCACATAATGAGGAAAGGGGGCTTAGAAAATCTGTTACTCACAGGACATATTGAAAGCAAGGGAATAAAAAGCATAACCTACCTAATAAGCTTGGGTAATGGATGGCAGAACAGGGTTTAGGAGAGATGACAAAAAGACAAGATTTATTAAAAGCTAAAAAGGACAGGAAATTGTGGAGAGCCATGGTCGTCAGCAACATGAAAAGACATGACACATAGGAGAAGAGTCTTGCACTAAGCCAATAAATTTATGTTATATTGATCTTGCAAATAACAGCCAATTAAATACAAACATTTGTACAGAAAGGTAATTAAACCTTTGGCTTCAATTAAGATAGATTTATGGTAATAAGTCATTTTTAAAGCATAAACCTGTCAGTTATCTTCAGCTTCCAAAAAGAGATAATTATTTGCATCATAAAAGTAATATTTGAGGGGGAAAATAGCTGAACAAGATAACCAACTATTCAGATACTCAAATGTCTTTTTGGTATCTTTGCTATTGTTAACATTAGGTTTTGACTGATGCATTCTTGAGGTCTCATCAAATATAATCTAGGAGAAAAAGGAAAATGCTTAACTTCAGAAAACAATATTCAAGAAAAATGCATCATTCAAAATGTTTTTGACAACAGTAAATATACAAAGAAATTTGAGTGTCTGAATAATGTTTGATATATGAATGACCTTCCACAAAGTTAGACAATATCTAAACAACACTTTATCTATTATATTTAGACTATCAGAAACTATGCAATTATTAAACATTGCTCACTCACTGAAAATATTTGAAACCATACAGTATTTAATCTCTTCCTATCTCCATAATATTTTACTTGCACTCATTTTTGTGACTGCAAGCATTTTCTTACTGAAACTGAATATTTTAAGTTGAAAATCCTGGCTATCGTCCACTAATGCAGCATTTAAAAATTGGTTGTGAAACTGTAACTGTATTTTAACAATGCAGGAAAAAAACATTGTTTTGGGGTTTAAAAAAATGTTCAGTCCATTAACAAGATGATAATCTTGATTAATACCACAATCATCCTTTATTTTTCCAAGAAAATATTTATTAGAAAAAAAAATGTACTCTTTTAGTTTCTTCTTTAATCGTTCATTATTGTTTGACTTTAAAAGCAACATGAAACTTTCCAAACCTTCCCAAAACAGAAATTATGATCTGGACTTGGAATTAAGGCAGTAATAACATGTACCCTGAATCCATCATAAAAATTTAGGATGTGGAATTAGTAAATGCTAAACACTTCAAATAACTTGGTATTTTTTTTTTTTTTTTTAATCAATACTGCTGCCATATCTGGTCTGGTACTCCTGCCATTCATCTCTAGGTTCATGACCAAATCCAAAGAAGGATCTGTAATGTAATCGATCCTGACTTAGCATCTCAACTTCAGTCACTTTCTCACCAATGTGTTGTAGCTTCTCTTTATCTTTTCTACAAATATTTTCATGGTAACTGCTCTGATGACCTTTTTCCCCCCACCCTTGGTGCCCCGACTACATAAATTTAGGTGTGCTACTAGATTGGCATCTAGATCCCACCCATTTACTGTTGAAATAGCTAAATGCAACCACTGCTTCTACTCCAACAGTTTCTTTTCTCACACTTCCCACCTGTGAACCTCCCTTCCATTTACTTGCTTCCCTGATAACTACAATCTTCAAAAATTTAAATGCAATGTTAATCTATCTTTTTGAATCCCACTCATTTTTTTTCTTTTGACTGATTGTCTCGGATTAATCCTCCTGATACTTGGTCTTTTCTCTCACTTTCACACCCTGTAACTCCCTATGTACTCGTGGCATTTTTACCTTGCTTGGGGTGAAATGATTACAAAAAAAAAAAAATCACCCTAAGCGAGCAATTGATAATGCTTCTAAGATGCAAGGACTACTCAGAGTTAAAGAAAGTCCAAATGAACTCCATCAGACAAACAGCCTAATGAGCCATACAATAAAACTTATCTGATGAACAGAACATGCAGCAGAATCAGACCAGAAAGAGGACAAGAACAGTGTGAGTTTGTTAAAGACACTGAAACAAGGAACATGATCTTTATGCTCAGAATAATATAAGAAAGAGCAATAAAAAATGCAGAAGGCTGTATTCCTGTGTTTTATAGATTGTGCAAAAGCATTTAACAAATTACATTACCAAGAACTGTAGGAACTGATAAGTAACCTTGACATATTTGGGAAGGATATTAGAATAATGCAAAACCTACACTGGCATATGATTCTACAGAAGGATGCTGAGAATATCAGACAAAACATGTGAGCAACAAGGAAGTTTTAGAGAAAATGAAAACAAAAAAGAAATCTTACACTTGAAATCAAAAAGACATAGTTGAAATTTCTAGGACACATAATGAGGAAAGAGGGATTGCAGAATTTGATACTCTCAGGAAGGATTGATAGCAAGAGGGATTGAGGAAAAACAACACAACTTACCTAGCAAGCTTCAGTAAATGGCTGGCAGAACAAGGATTAGGAAAGATAACAAAAAGACAAAATTTATTAAGTAAGTACAAGAAATTGTGGAGAGTCATGATTGCCAATGTTTTGAAGGAACACTGCACATAGAAGCTTTCTCAAGTCCAGTTTACAGTATTGATGGGGTTTTCTAATTTTTTGTTTAAAGTACCGTGGAATGTTAACATGTTGATGACATCATTATTTTCTCTTCAAGTTACATGTACAATCATTTTTAGTTGTTGCTGCTGTTCGAAGTCCTCAAGTAATGTGATATGTGTTATTCAGTCCAGTTCTTTGTGATTCTGTACTCCACAAGATCTGAAGGACAGCCCTCACCTAGAGTTACATACTTCATTTGCTCAAAGTTATTTTTAAACATCTGAGAAAGCTGTTGTATGCAGTTGATCCATATGATAAAGTTTATCTGATGAGACTATTTATGAACATTTTTGTAGGTGGATGTTTTTATAGCAATTCGCAGTGTTAGGCAAAACCACACCAAGTACAGCCTATTTTATGTGAATAAAGTGTGCATTATGATTTTTTTTTATTAAATAAATTCACCCTAAGCAAGGTGATAATGCCACTAAGAGACAATGGAATACTAGGAGTGAAAGAGAATGAAAAGACTTTAGAAAGAACTGAAAACCCAATCCTAAACACAGAACAAAGGATAAAACCTCTACTCCTGTTCAAAACATTGGGGAAGAGTGTAAACTGGATGATAGGCAAACATATTTACTCCTATTGAGGTGAAAAAAATAATTAGTAAATAAAATTTCAGAGTTCAAGCAAAGTTGTTAGAAGTATAGAGTTGAAGCAAACTTTTCCCATTACATTTTTCTAAATGACCCATAAAGAGATGACATGCTGTTAAATAAACAAATCAATCAATTCAGTGACCAATTTCAACTGTTTACTTTGATTGAAAATGAAATCATAAAAAGTAGATGATTTTCAAAACTAGCAACAGATTTTTTTTACCTCTTTTTTTTTTCAAATCATATCACCACAAGCAAGGTAGTAAAGCCACTAAGACACAAGTGGTTATTGAGTGTGGAAGAACAAGAAAAAAATGAGAAACATTAAAGTGCAAGGAGAATAGAGGAGTAATCAAGACAGTAGATAATGATTGACATCACATTTAAATTTTTGAAGATCAAAGTTGGCTGGAAAACATGAAACCAGAAAATAGTTCTACAAATGACAAGTGTGAGAAAAACTGTCAGCATAGAACACATGGTTATAGAAATTATATCTGTTGCCACAAGAGCAGTAACATGTTTTTATTTGTTTAATAGAAAACAGCTTGAATTCAACATTCTGGTAGCAAAAAAAGGTGGTAAATGTGTTGCTAATTCAAGTTTTAACTCTAAAAATAATTATTATAACAGTCTTAAGCAGAAACAATTGTATTAAAAATGGTGACAGCAGGGTTTGCCTCTCATCTTTCAATGACTTCAAATTTTTCCACACCAATATTATTTGTTTTCAATAGTTATCTATTGCAATAATAATATGCTATTTTCATTCAGAATTTGAAGCAATTAGATGCTCTGGATTCAAAATAAAGGTAAAACAAAAAAAATATGCACTCTTTTCATTTTTTTTTTTTTTTTAATTCATTCACTTTTCATTCATCTATCATTTAAAGTATGTTGATTCTTGTTTCAATAGCCAAGAATCTCTGTTCTAGTTACTGACCCTCCAAGACAGACCTTCTTAAGTGAAAAAGACTTCATTCAAATCAAAATGAAGAAATTTGGAATGAGAAAAAAGGAAAATAGAAGAGATAAACAGAATGATTGAAAAAAAGTAAAAGAAAAGAATGGAGACAACTAAATCATATTCATGAAAGGTTTGATGAAAAATTTAGTTGGGGAAAGAAAATCATCATTTGTCAAACAAGGATTTGTAGTTGTTTTTCAGGAGGAATTGATGTGATTGTGGGAGTGGGTGTCGCCTTTTGTCCAGGCAGAACATAAATCCCTCATAACCTGAGATTTTCTTCAAATCACCCACCCACCAGACATTCTCGTTTGTCCTCTTGATTCTTGGTCATCCACTCACCTCTGTTATACACACTTCAGCATGTCCGGCTGTCAGCTTCAACCACACTGATTGTCAGTCTGGTTTTTAAGCGGGATTTTTATCACCTTCACACTACTTGTGGGGATTGTCCCGGCTGACATCAGTGCTACTTAAATGATACCCAAAGTTAAAATTAAATAAAATAAAATAAAATGGAAGGAAGCAAAAGAAAAGAAAGGGAATGGAAAGTGATGGAAAAGTAAATACAAAAACAAAGAAATTATTAAAAAAATATGTAAAAAAGAAAGGAAAATAAATTGACTAAAATAAAAAAAGACAATTAACTGAGAATTTTTAGTTACAATTAACCAATATTTTCTAATTTATTTTAGTATTATTTAAATTCTTTATTTTTAAAACCAATTCACTGAAATTTATTTCTTATATTTACTAAGAGTTTTATGAGACTATTTTCATGCTTTGTGATCACTAATTTCTGAACATACTGATTGATGCATTAACGAACAGAACTAACAGAATGAAATCCAATTCAATTTGGAATCGTTTATTATCATTTTGTTATAATACTTGAAATGGTATGGAGATGTCATAAGAGCCAGCAATCTTTCTACTGCCATTATCTCACAAGTTATCATCTTAAGCAACAGAAGATGCAGAGAGAAGCAAAGTGGGTTAACAACATCATTGAGTGAACAGGAAGATTATTCATACAGATCGAGATATTAGTATGCAATGGAAACATATAGTGGGTGCTAGTCAGGTGCTGAAACATGCAATGATCCTATTACCACATTCAGTGATGAACTGATTGATTTGTTCTTTTTTATTACTTATCAACCCTTTGTAGGTGATATGAAGTTAAAATATATTTTCAATTTTTTTAAATCAATTCACCCCAAGCAAAGTGATAATGACACGAAAACACAATGGTCTACTGGAAGTGGAACAGAATGGAAGATACTTCAGAAGGAACTGGAAACCCAATCCTAAACAGGAAACAAAGGATAAACCTCTACTCCTGTTCAAAAAGTGAGAGAGGTGTGTGAACTGGACACTAGGCAAACCTTTCTACTTCTATTATAATTAATTACTTCTATTATTATTAAAAAAATTTTGTGAGTAAATATTGCATTAACAATTTTTTTTAGAATAACAAATGATTTTTTTCATATAGAAGTCCTACTATTTAATCCAGAGCTGGGGAGAGGAGATGGATTCATACCTTTCCTAAGGATATTTGCACATAAGTGAATATAACAATCCTGACAAGAATTCTTGGTGATGGAACTGATGATAAGGATATAAAAGTCCTTGTGATAGACATAAATCCACTTTTCTCTGGGCACTATTCCATTGTCAGATATCATAGCCAAGAGTTTTGTCACTGGCATGTTATTTTGAGTGACAGAGAAACAAGGTTGTACACGAAGGTTTTTTTTAATGCCATAACCCTTCAGTATGTAGGCAATTATGTCTACTCACATTCCTTTTCTTTATTAACAATAAAGTGCCATCTTGGAAAAGAAAGAGTGGTTTCTTGATGCCTTCTGCATAGTTTTGTATTCAGAATTTTTGTTCTCTTAGACTGGATGCCAGCTGAGGATAGAGAAGCCAGTCTTTAAGTTAAAAGCAGAGAAAAGTCAAAATGTATTTGACTTTCTGCTTTATGTACTAGTTTTAAAACAATGTCAGTGTATAGTTCCTAATGAGTGGACTTTGTCAAATTTGATAATAAAGAAAGGTTTTCTTTTTTTATACTATTATCCAAGTAAATCTCCAAACACATACCCAGCTATTTCTTTCTTAAAGGTCATAAGACATTTGCGACAAGGTGAGACAGAGTGCAGAAATCATGCCTTTACTAAAAAGCATTAGTACAAAGTTAATATAAGGAGTCTGAGCCGGAATGTGAACATTGTTGACTAATTCAAATTTTTGTGCTGATAACCATTGTGTCAACTTGTAACCTGAACTGTAAATATTGGGTGTCTCAAAAGTCATCTGGGTATTAGATTTTTTTATCCTTTTCCACCTACTAGAACTAAGGGAAAAACTTATAACTAAATTAAGAAATCAAAATCATGGAATTTTATTTCTTTGAAAATGAAAATGGCAATGCAGTAATAATCACTCATAAGTGTTATTGGTTCATGATTCAGATAATTTGCGTCCAGCAGTGCAGAACATGAGATTTGGTTTTAACAAGATGGAGTCACTGCACACATTGCCTATGATGGAACTTCTAAGGCAAATTTTGGTCACCAAATAATTTTCAGAAATTCTGAAATCTCATAAGCACCATATTCTCCTGATCTTACACCACCTGAATATTTTCTGAGAGAGATATCTTAAGGTACATGTATACATCAATAAAACCACAGACAATTAAAAATCTTAAGGATAACATCAGTTCAAAAATTTGATGGCTGCTGTCATAGTTTATAACCACTTTTAATGTTACCAAAAGAGTGAATCTCTCAAAAATGGAGGATATTGGTAATTTGTATAATAGTAGTTAATAAGATAATTTGTAAAATAGTTAAAATCTGAATCAATGCTATCAAGCAGGTTCCTGCTATATATGTATGCTGCATAAACATTTTTTTTTGTTTTTATTTTTCAATATCTATATACAGGAAAAAAGATGAAATTTGCTCAGGGCTACAAAGGACAGGAAGTTGTGGTGAGCCATAATCACCCACATCTTGAAGGAACACAGCACCTAGAAGATGTACAGGAAGATTTAATATAAACACCTGTACATTTACAATTGCAATAGGATATCGTAATAGCTTATACTTTTCATTGTGTTAAAAGAACTCAAAGGCAATATTCATATCAAAATGTAACATCAGCTGCAAAAACAAAAACCATCACAAAAATGGCATGATAAAAATAAACATATATGAACTTGAAAAAAGACACCAGAAAACATTGAAAAAAAAAATACTAAAAAAAAATGTTTAAAAAATACTAATAAAAATAAATAGAAAGCATTTTAAAGAAAAGTAAGCATATTGTAAGATTATATGCAGGAGATGAAACCATTTCTCCCCCTAATCTTCGCCATCTTGTTTTTTTGCCAAGGGCAAAGAAAAATTATAGAATGACAAGATAAAAATGAAATAAAATAGTAAAAATGAACAAAAAATCCTAACAGCACTAAAATATTGATAATAATTCCAAAACACTTTCTCTCTCCCCTACAACACCCCCCCCTTCCATTTGTTGCTAAAAATTTGTAAATGTGAATAATAGATATTGGTAAAGAGTTTAAGGCCTCATTTTGTGTGAATCATATTCCTCTTATTTTCAATAACATCATCTTCCCTTATTAATAACACACATACACACACACAGGGATATAAGACATTGTCATTCTGTAAGAAAAAAAAAAACTAACTGTGAAACAAATAGAAAAAACTGAATTGTTGATTAAGAATTTCTCAAATTTTTCCTTTATTCCATTTTATTTTACAGAATGTTTCTTTTCTGAACACTGACACCATTTGCTGAAACACACACTGCAGTCAAGTTTATAAATCTGGTCTTAATGCTTCTAGATTTGGCAAATATCACAGAACATTGGCAGCTTCTCTTTAATCTTCTATTGGTAATCACAGCCATAATGGAGTCTTAAATCTATCATTTTCTTTACTAAAATGCATAAAAAGAGAGATTTATTTTGATAAATCTAGATTTACTTTTAAGATATTGTTTGCATACTTTTGAAAAAGAGCATATATATATATATATATATATATATATATATATATATATATAAAATCACTCCATGTATGGCAGTAAAGCCACCAGGACACAAAGTTGCAGAAGAATTAGGAACAGAAACATTAATAATGAGTGGGAAGAAGAAAGAGTAATCAAGAGGAGAGTAGATAGTGATTGACATTGCATTTAATTTTTTGCAGATTAAGGAAGGCTGGAAAGCATGGATACTGAAGGGAGTTTCACAAGCAAGAAGTGTGAGAAAAGAAATAGAATTTATGGCTCCATCTAGCAAGCTCAACTGTAAATTGATGAGATCTTGACACCAGTCTAGTACTGCATTTAAATGAAAAAAATTTAGGTAACATAGAGAAGAGCTCATTCAAACAATTATCATGAAAGTATTTATAGAAAAGGTAGAGAGAGGCAACCTTATGGCGGTGGGAAGTGACTGAAGCCGAGGTATCAGATCAGGATTTATTTTTAATTTGTTTTATTGGATTTCATAGAGAATGGTGGAGTAACGGATAGCATTTCAAGTTCATCACTTTCATTTATGTGCTAATAACCCTTGGGAAAGGCATGAATCCATCTCTTCTCCCCCCCGGCTATGGGTAATTAGCAGGACAGACTGGGTCTTAAGGCAACAGGACTAGAACAACAACAACTCTAATTCAAAAGCTGTGTGCCTAGTGTATGAACTGGGGGTGACCCACACCTTATTCAGTGATCTTCAGTTATTGGTCAAGAACTTGGAAAGGAGATGCATGCTGCCAAGCTATCTGAATGCCCACTGAAAGGATCATGAAGAAGAATCAAAGTTTGCTTCTTTGGCCCTCAGGTTTCCCTCTCCCCATATTGAGTGAAATGCTTCAGGGGCCGATGATGATGATGATATTTAAAAAAAAAAAAAAAAATTCTTGTTTGTCTTAAACATAATCCTAAATGATGGAAACTGTGGATAGGAAGACTGTGTTGCTCCAATCACCCAAATGGGAAGAACTGGCATCTAAAATTTCAATTATTGTCTGGGTTTGATCACAGCCCTCTGGCATCAGTGAGAAATGTGCTACTATCTCAGCAACAAAGCAAATAAGGAGAAATGCAGTTAAGAAGATTGTATTGCATCAGTCTTTCAAGTAGGGAGGCCTAGCTGGTCTAACTTTGATATTTACTATACTTTGTTTTGTAGAGGAAGAAAAACAAAAAGAAGAAAATACATGTAGGAAGTGCCAATGTGATGTGCCAATTTTCAAAGAAGGGGAGTGGTTGCTGTTAAAGAATGTTATATAGGAATAAAGTGTTGCTGTCGACACTTAAGTTTGAACATAGATCATCATTTCTATTCTATCCTCTATTACTGTATGGACCGCTATTCTCTACACTATTCACTATACTATTTCTCTATATGAATTACTATTCGAGCAAGTACTATGAGTGCAAGTGACATTCAAAGGTGTCTGGCACCAGTATCGTTCAATAGTGTACTATAGTTGTATCTGCAATTACAAAGTCTCTACTACAATGAGCATTATGAAAGTGACAATTAATATTCATTGACATCACAAAAAAGAATAAAATCCTGCCTCTCTGATGCATGTGGAAAATATACATCTCAGCTTTGTTGAATGTTCATCTCTTTTATTTTTATTTCATTCTTCCAAAAGCCTCTTTCTTCTGATACAGTTTCATTTTATTTATTTTGAATTCATTTTCTTCATCAACCATTTCTTATCTTTCTCTCCAATGTCTATGGCTTTTATGTGCTGTTCCTTGAGAACATGGGATCATGGCTCTCCACAACTTCTTTTTCCTTGTAGCTTTAAGCAATGTTAGATTTTTACCATTTCTCCTATCCTTTCACACAAACTCATTTCAAAGCTTAGTTGATATTTTCCTCTGCGACTCCTGCTTACAATATGTCCTGTGAATATCAAATTTTACAAGCATTCTTTCCTCATTATTGTCCAAGAAATTTCAACCATCTCTTTCTTTCATACAAAGTTTTTTTAGAGTGTACCCTGCCATTCTGACTACACCAAGGATCAGGTGTGCAGCTTAGATTTAAATTGTATCCAATTAAAGTTAATTTTATTGTGTATATTTAGATGAATCACACAATACAAGGCCCAAGAGCCCTTCAAATGAAGTTGCTGTATGGATTAAGAGGAGGAAATAAGTGAAAATTATGAGGATATCTATGATAGGTAATGGTTGACTCTAGACTTCAAGAGGCTAAGATTGTAGTGTTTAAGGAAGCATCCTCTTGGCAGTATGTACCATAAACTAGTGGCTCTTGGGAAGAAGCTACCTGAATGGAACTTTATTCTTATCAATGGAATATGAAGGAATTGAAAATGATTCAAGCCTATGTATTTGGCAGAGGTGAGCCACATTTGACCTTCAATGTTCAGCTCATGGAATATGTTTGCTGAGCTGCTTTTTTTCATCACAGTTAATATAAAAAAGGTAAATAAGAAACATTTCAAGGTTAATAATTATTTACTGAGTATGAATTGAAACTTCATTGGATTAAAATGTAAGTTTAATATTAATGTGTATGTAACAAAAATTTATGTATAAATTTTGTTCATGTCTTTTGTTTCTCAAGCATCTGAACTTTATTGCATGTGGCTCTTACATTAAGCATGTTTGGGCACCCCTTGTATAATCCATGGTGGGTTGTAGCTGTAAATATCTGAACAGGTGATTATAATGTACAACATCAGAACGTTTCCCATGGAAATAGCGATAGAGTAATAATAGGCTTGCAACATTTTATCTCTGTGAAAGGTTGAAAATAATTCTTATCTTACAAGGTCATGTAAATGCTTTTGAACTTTGTCATGACTGTAAAGAGAGGATTGGTCACCTCTATCTTTGGTATGATCTGACTCTTGCTCTAACTTTGCAAGAGTCAGATCATAGCAGGTGGAATCAGGTATTTTCTGGAGTGATGCAAGGAGCTGACCATTTTTCCAGCCTCTTTAACAACTGTGGTCTGGACTTGATTTGGTAATAAGATGCAAGTGTGTGAGTTTGTGACAATTGCAGTTACAATGATCATGCAAAGATCTGTGTTATATGTTATGCCATGTTTCTGAAGATAATATCACATTGCTCACGTTTGTCATCCTTGATTGCAATCCAAATTTGACTCTTTGCAATCTCTGGCTTTTCCCAAACCTAAAATCACTATCGAGACACTGAGAATGAGAAGATGAACACAATAAGGCAGCAGATGATAATCATAAAGGATAACTTTGCAGACTGTTTTAAAGAGGTAAAGGAAGGCTAGGATAAATGTATAAGATCCCAAGGGAAGTAATTGAAGAGACGAAGGTGTCATTGCCCTAGGTAGGATTGTCGGGTAGCTAATGTTAAATAGACAAACCTAATTGTTTTTTTTCTTTTTATACTTTATAAAATATCTTTCCTTCTCAGTATCTTTTTTTTTACTCTACCCATTAATTTCATATTTTTTGGCTCTGTACTTTTTGCACCTAATTTCTCTTTATTATTCTTGTTCTTTCTGGTTTTAATCTTTTCTTATTTAGATTATCAGTTATATTTTGTATTTCTCTTTATTATGTGCTTTTTAGTACTTTCTTTATTGCTTTCAGTCTCTCTCTCTACACTTTTTTTTTTTTTAAACTTTTCACCCCAAGCAAGGCGGGAGTGCCACTAGCATGCAAGGGGTTACAGAGAGTGAGAGCAAGAGTAAAGAGGCATGGAAGAGGAAAGGATGAAGAGAAAGACAGGGAATAGATCTGGAAATGTCAATTGACATTGCATTTGAATAGTCGAAAATTAGGGAAACAAGTAAGAGGAAGGAGTTCCACAGACGAGAAGTGTAGGACATGAAGCTATTGGAGTATTTAACTGTTTTGACAGTGAAAGGGTGGGACTGAGATGCTGACCTAGTGGCACGTTTAAATTCATGCAGTTTGGGAACTAGCGAAAATAGCTCATAGGAGCAGTTACTGTGAAAGTATCTGTAGAAAAGACAGAGGGAAGCGACGACACGTCTGTGGGAGAGAAACTAAACAAGATGCCAAATCAGAGTCAACCACATTGCATATCCGTTTCTTTCCTTAATATTACCATTCTTCATATTGCTGCTAAGGATGTTGTTATTGCTATCATCATTAAGTTATTAATCGTTATTATCATTTTTTAATTTCATCATTAGATTTAATGTTTGCTATCACCAACATGTCTTCATTTCCTCAGTTTCTTTTATTGTTATCATCAGTTTAAATGTCTTTCAAATCATAAATCTAATATTTATCCTCACTAACAATTTAATTCCTTATTTATCGGATTTCATTCGGCAATTAATGAAATTTAATGTCCTGATAAAACAAGAAAAAAAGCTAACATATTTAAATATTAAAAAGGTTTACAGTTCAGAGATTTATAAATCTCCTTTAATTTCTCTTAAATTTCTTTTTAATTTTATTCTCACTTTATATGGTTTGATGAGAACCAGATTGGCAAAGACAATGTTGAAGGTGACAGACTGATCGATATATATGACAATGCAATTTCAATTGCTCTGACAGTGTTATCAAATTTTTAATTATTTTGAGTCACTGTATTTCAAGTCATTTTCTTTTGTTATTTTTAATTTTTGTTTTACTCCCTTTGGTCTTCAAACTCTTTTTCTTTGATTTTTATTTAATGTAGATATTTTATTAATATGCTAGGTTGGCACAAGACTGTCATAATGAGATATGCAATGAGGAAATAATTTATGAAACTTAATTCTTTACGCTTTCTGACATATTTACTCTTTTTTTTCCTTTTCTGTGAAACATTTCATTTTTTTTCTCTTCCTTAACAATTCTTTTCACTTTCTTCTCTTATTAATCTTTTTACAGATTATCTTTTTTTGAGAATTTCCCATGTTATTTTTGTTAATTTTTTCCATTTTTTTTTCCTACATACAAACTATAATTAATTTTCTATTACATTCTTTCCATGTTACTCCGTGTCATTTTTTTTCTTGTGATCCTTTTCTTCCATTTCTGCTGTCATTCATTCTTGTAACCCTCCTTTCCTATTGTCATTTTTGTGATCCTTTCCTTCCTTTCCTGTTGTCATTTTTTCTTGTAATCCTTTCCTTCTGTCCTTGTTCTTTCATCCCATTCTTTTCTGCTGTCATTCTTTTTTCTTCTTCCTACCCACGTTCCCCATTATCATTTTTGTTATCCTCTCCTTCCTTTTCTTTCTTGTTCCTTCATCCAATATGTTTCTACTGCACTTTCTTATCTTTCCTTCTTTCACCCCATCTTTTCCTGTTATAATTCTTTTTTATCCTCTCCTTCTCTCATGCATAGGTCTTCCTTACTTTTCCATCTTCTGATATGCATCTGCTCAATGACAAGAAGCATCTTATCTACTTTAATACTGAGCTGAATTTATCCAGATGCTTTGGAAATCATTTTATTATTGACTTCACTTAGAGATTACAAGATTTAGTCTAATCTGTGAATGTACAAGGGATGTCTGAAAAGTAAGGTACTGATAGGTATATATAGACTGTAGAATTAAAATGTTATAAAAGCAACAGAGCATATGCAACTTGTTACAGCAGCCAAAACAGTCTCAGTATTGAATGCATGCATGTGACCAGAGAACACAAATGACTATTACAGTGAGCATTTCTTTCTGCATTTAGATCAGTAAACAGGAGCTGTGATATGAATTCTCTGAACCACATGATCACAGGTGATAAGCCCTGGACCCCTCATGTTACCCCAGAAACAAGAGCTGGTTATATGACTTGAAAACATCTATTGTCACTAGCTCCACTGTGAAAAAATTCATGGTAAGTGTACTCTGGGATGCAAACTAACTTCATACTACATGGTAAATTAATGCAGAGAGATAAAAAGAAACAGTGGACAGACTAAGAAAAGCACTTCAATGAAAAAGACCAGGATATTTACATAAAGACGTCATTCTACTCTACATACCATACAACACACAGTCATCCTGACAAAAGAGAAAGCTTTACTGCATCCACCACACTAGAAGCTAAGTGATGGCTATCATCTATATGGACCACTCATAAAACATTTAGCAAGAAAAATCAGATTGGTAGGCGATCTTGAAAATAAATTGTTTGTTAAATGGAGCAAGAAATGGCTTGTTAATTTTAATGCCTCCAAAATGAAATTGCTTTCTTTTAAGAATTTTTTACTTTTCATCAACATGACTGATGCTAACCTCCAGGAGAATGATTCACTGTGCCTTCTTTGTCTTACATTTTCCAATGACATCAACTGCTAAATCTGCTGCTAGGAAAATTGGTTCACTATATCATGCTAGACAATTTTTCTTACCAGAAAATCTAGCACATTTACAAAACTACCATGTTCTTGCATCAAATATTGCTGTCACATCTGGTTTGATGCTTCTGGTATATATCTAGATTCATGACAAAATCCAAAGAAGAACCTAATGTTATCAGCCCTGGACAGACTTCTTGGCTGCAGTCACTTTCCCACCACCTTAACAGAGATTCCGTGTATCTTTTCTAGAAATATTTTCAAGGTAATTGTATTCTGAGTTTTCCTCTTTGGTAACTTAGTTTCATGAATTTAAATGCAATACCAGATTGGCAGCTAGGTCTCATAATCTCAGTTTTGAAATTGTTAGTTGTAGCTAAGTCCTATACTAATAGCTTCTTTCACACTTTTCACTTGTGGAACTATTTCAACTTCCCGCTTACTTGTCAACTATGATCTTTGAAAATTTAAATGCAATATCAACCATCATCTTTTGTCTTCTTGAATCTTGTCCTTATATTGTGCTATTTCTTTCACACTCAGTAACCCCTTGCATCATGGTGGCTTTTTTGCCTTGCTTGTATTGAAATGATTTTATAAATACATTTCTATACAAATGATAGGATTGTTGCATAAGTGCAAGGGAATCTCCCAGTGATTGAAGCCATGTGTTCTTCAAGGAGAGTATTGAACTGATGTGGGGTGGGGAAGTACCTCAATCTTAATACTAACTGCAACAAGAAGCAATCTATTAGTTTGGGTAATAATCTGAAGAAGTCATGATTATACTCTGCTTGCCCTCCCCCACTCATTGAATGGCTAAAGCAGCTTTCAGGGATTAAAATTTGGGGACTGTCACTTAAAACCTGACTGAATATCACTTGAATGTCATCTGAATTCTTGAAGTTCTTGAACAAGCAGAAAACTTAAAAATGCTGAACACATTTAAGTTTCAATCAAAGGAAATCATTGACCAACAGTTTGAGAATTTGAAGGATCTCTGGATTTGGAGGTGTTCTCTGGATTCCAGAGAATACCTCCAAAGTATACAGCCACTTCAAATATCTTGACTACATATGTCTCAGTCATTCAGGGAATTTTAGCAAAACAACATCACCCAAGTTTGTTTAACTCACACCACCATTACTATAACCCAGATTTGGTTTCCCCTGACTTCATTCCTTAAAGCTAGAAATCATTGGTGGATAATGAGATTTCAAACCATGTACAAGATTATGGAGAATGTTACAAAGCACCTGATGGTGACTCCAAAAGAGGACATTGCAGATTTCTTTTAAAAATAGGAAGGATACTGGATAGTTGTGTGAAGTCACACAAATAAACAATGACAAAGATAGGTGGTAAAAAAAAAAATCAAACATTGCTTAAAGCTACAAGAGCAGTTGACCTTAGACTTAAGGATAAGTAGCAGTTCCTGGGAAGAAGCTGTCTGAGTAAAACTTCATTCTTACTAGTGGAATATGAAAAGAATGAGAATGATTTCAACTGGCAAGTTTTAACTGTGAAGTTCTGAACAAGTAAAACTAAGGAAGGTAACTCATCAGAATATTTTCCAAAGAAATAGCAATAGAGGAGTGAGAAGCATGTAATGTTTTTTTTTTCCTATGAGAAAGGTGTTGTAGAGTAGAAATAATTCATCACCCATAAGTCTACATTGACAATTTTTAACTCCATCAAGGATGGAAATTAAAGTCTGGGCAGCTCTTCTCTATTTTTAGTTTGCTTTATCTTTTGTAAAAATAGAGCATAACTGGAGGGATCAGATAGTATTACAAGGAATCAGCCATTTTACTAGCATACATATTAAATATTCATTTATACATGCTTTTGTTTTCACTAATAATAACTAGTATCAATGTTTAAACTTGAGCATTTGAAGGTATATTTGTGTGTGTGTGTGATTTGAAAATAAACTTGATTCACAAAAAAATCTGAGGATTGGCTGAAAAATTCCATGAAACTCATAGTACAGATTGAAAACTGAACTATTTTAATTTATATATATATATATATATATATATATATATATATATATATATATATATATCCTCCTCCTTGCTACCCTCTCTGTTAAATTACATAAACTTAATACTACCGGTCAAAGTGTGAATTTTCATTTCATCTTTCGTTTCATTTTTTGGAAGTGTTATCTGATGATCCAGGGCTCTGGTGAAATAAATTATTATAATGGAACCTTAAAGTGGTCTGTTTTTCTTTAAATTTTATATATATATATATATATATATATATATATATATATATATATCTCGAAGCATGGTAGAGTAATGGATAGCCATTTGGATTGAAGAATCAGAGAGCCAAGATCGAATTCCATTTGAATCCTTTGCATTCACTTACATGCTAATACCCTTAGGAAAGGTATGAATCCTCCTCTTCTCTCTCCAGCTATGGGAAAAGAGCAAGAAAGACCAGGTTCTATAGCCTTAGATGGCAACTGGTCTAGGAAAAGTACAACTCTGAATTCAAAACCTGCAGAGAGTCATTTGAGGACCTTGTAGCATGCAGTGCACCAGGTCTCTGTATTCAGCCCTCCAAAAAGTGTGGATGGTTCTGCACAAAACCTTCACTACTATAATCAAATCACATGTACTGGTGTCTGGGCTGTCGGTTCCCAGAAACTGTGTTGTTTGACCCTCATACGTTGAATATGACGAGAGAGTCAAATATGTATATATGTGTTTTTTTTATTTCAATAGAAATGACTGACAAAGTACTTCTTCTAAAATTTAGTTTATCATAAATGCAGACAAAAGATTTCTTACGGTGTGTATATGTCTGTGTATGTTGGTGTTACTTAGTTCCTTTATTTTCACTCTATATCCCTGCCAAATAGTATTGAACAGTTAACTCAAATTTAAAACTTTTCATGCATGACATTTAAAAAATAATATTAAAAAAGTATTCAAATTTCATATATATATATATATATATAAATAATGCAATGGATAAATTATTGTCTAAATTATGCAAAAATGAAAATAACACTAGCATCTCATTTTAACAGATGTATTTACCAAAATTACACAAAATATCTTGAAATACTAAACAGTAAACTTATTCAATAAAATCACTACTGGCTTCATCTACACCCTCCAGATGATTCCAGAATCATCTGCATCTCTTATGGACTGTCTCTTTGTTTAAGTTAGTGAATGCTTCCGTAATCTTTGCCTTCAGTTCATCTTTGGAGTTACAAGGAGTTTTGTTGGTCTCTTGCTCAACTGTGCCCCACATATAATAATCAAAGGGGTTGCAGTCTGGGGAGTTAGGTGGCCAGATGTAAGGAGTGATGCAGTTGCAGAAATTGTCCGACAGCCATGACTGGGTTCTCCTGCTTGCATGGCATGGTGCAGAGTCTTGTTTCCAGACATAGGGTTTTCCAGCAGCCACCTTCTTGATCCAGAGTAGCACTACATCCCTGGCTATAAACCTGATTGTCTTAGTGTTGTGGCTTGCTTAGGGGCCAGAAAGAAAGACACAGAAGTCAAAGGTAGGTTGAACAAGTGTATTGAAATAACAGATATATACAAAGCACGAATGTTAGTAATAAGCAGATAGAGGTGTACGTCTGAACGTTAGGTTAACACTGCATCTCTGCTCTCAAACCAAAACTCACAGCTAGTATTTATGAGGAGGAAGAGTTCATTCTACTGTAGGAGGGTTTACTACAACACTTAGAGAGATCATTTTCAATCATAGCTTGGATCTCACCAACAAATTTGGTAGTTCTTTTCCCATCAGAACAATTAGAGTGAGTTTTCCGAGCTGCCATACCTTTGTAATCAGCATTAGACTCATCCAACTCTTTCCAAATCCTCTGTACTGTCCTCAGATTGATACCCAAACACTCTGAAATGTTCTTATAGCAGTTTCTGACACAAATACCAAACAGTACACCATACCGTTTCCAAATTTATACTGTGAAGTCAACAAAATCAAAAACAAATAACATGCATGCACAAAATTAAAAATATAAAATGCCAACAATTTACCCATCAAATTGTGTGTGTGTATATACAAATATATAAAATTTTTAACATTTATATATAGATTGTTACTGATTAATATGTATTTATAAAACTAGTGTATCCATACTGTCAAATATGACAGTAATTGTAACAGAGTTTCACTAGTGAAATGCAGTGAAACAAAAGTCTTGAAACACTGTACTGAGATTCAATAAAGTAGAGATAATGAACACACAGCTAAGTTATAGGCCAATTAACCATTTAATTAAGCTGTTCCCTTCATATATTTTAGACATCAATGGTATCTATGATTCATTGATTATTCCTGGTATTATATAAATTGCTTTGTGCTCATATCTTTTCATGTTAAAATTTTATGTGTTTACTGTAACAGTGAAAATTGAAATATGCACAAAATTAAAAATATGATATAAAATGACAACAATTTACTTATCACACCATGTGTGTATATATATATATATATATATATATATATATATATATATATATATGTGTGTGTGTGTGTGTCAGGGGAGGAGAAATATCCATGATCATACACATCATATTTACTGTGGGAAGAAAACTCTTTCAAAATATTTAATATACTCCTTTTGCTTATATTTGCACAGATGATGGATCTTGAAATAAATTTCACCATTTTAGAATCTTTCTTGTTAAAAATATTCAAATCATTAATCTCATCAATTTGATCTTGAAAGCTTTACATCACTGAAGCACCTCTACATTGTTCTGAACAGAACTTTCACAACTTGAAACATACAGATCAGAGAGCTTGGTGAAAAATCCCTCTTTAAGCTCCAATTCTTGCACCAAAGAAAAAAAGTTAGCTTCCAAAACATTCATAGTTTGTGCAATCATATAAAGTTATCATGTACAATATGGCACTCATGAGGCTGTACAATTTTTATATTAATTATGAAAACCTGATATAACCCATTATTAATGGGCAAAACTAAATGAATAAAATTTTACTCACCATTAATAAATAATTAATAAATATGATTTCTATGTCACCAGAACAATAGTGTTGAAAATTTAGACTGCAGAAAAGTCATATATATATATATATATATATATATATAGCACAAAATCCTTCTGAAGTATCTAAACTTTCAGTAGTATGCAGCCATATTCTCAAATCAATGGTTAAAAATAGTTATGAATGAATGAATGAAACCTGTAGGTGTTAGCAAGGACCATCCTTCTTCAAACAGAATCACAAACAAATAACTTCACCAAATAATAGAGACTTGAGGAGTTTGAACAAAAGCAACAACTAAAAGGATAGAACATGAAACTCAAAGAGAAAATAATAATAATAATAATGACATAATCAAGATGTTGATGTGCCACACTAGTTCAAACCAAAAGTTAGGAAGGAAACCCCGCATCAATAGTGAAAAGAGTGATAACAGCTACTTGACTTGAGAAACCTATTTTCCTGAAAAAGAATTCAACTGACAGTGACCCTGGCTGCTCAGACAATGATTCTCAAATGTTTCCTTATAAGGAAATAGCTTATATTACCATAACCATTACATTTTATACATAATATTTAAAATATAATTATTATTACTATTGTCAGATTATATTAAATTCTAAGTAATTAACAAGATTCAAATTTGTCTCCCTAATTACAACTAGCTGTTGAGAAGAGAATTTTGTTCTGAAATATTTAAGAATGCCATGTCCATTCAGAACGTGGATGATCATATCTCTCAACAATCTCCTATCCTACACATCTGGACTCATGAAGAAGACACTCTCTCAGAGAACAGTAGCTCTCCAATGATGATGAGGTTAAATAGGCAAGTCACATGTAGCAAAGAAAGTAGCTAGGAACATTCTATGAGATGGATATACATCCCCTCATTCAATGGTGGAATAACTGAGTCAGACGGAGACTATGTTGAAAACAAAATTTTGAGTTTGTATTCATTTTGGTATGCTTTACATGCTTTTTCTATTAAGCCTGTTGTAATTAAAGAAAGAGTATTGCTTTTAGACTGACATAGCTTGTAAGTTAAATTTCATGACATTACAATCTCCTTCTCTGTATCTTCCTTTGCATGATTTTTTTGTTTTAAGTTTGTACAGGGAGGAAGCAAAAGTTGCATATTATAAGGATATGTAGGATAGATAATGTTGAGGAGGCATGGTGGAGTAATGGATAGTGGTTTGGATTGAGGAAAGAGAGCCGAGTTCAAATTCCAGTTAGATCTATTACATTCACTTACATGCAAATTCCCTTGGGAAAGGTATGAACCCTCCTCTTCTATCTCCAGCTGTGGGTAAATAGCAGGAAAGACCAAATTCTGCAGTAATTGGTCTACTATAGAAAGAAATGGCAACCTAATGTGGTAAAAAATCTGCCTCATCAGTCATGTATCAAAAGATTCATGATCACCTAAGCATGTGTTACGCATGGCACATAACTGAGTGAGGATACATAATAGTTGACCCTAGAATAGGAGGTTAAAATTGTAGTGATTGGGGAAGCATCCTCTTAGGAGTCTGTTCCACAATGCAATAGTCTAGGGAAGAAGTTGTCGGAGTAGAACTTCCTCCTTACCAATGGAACATAAAAGGAATGACGAGGAGCTGCCTCTGTGTATGTGGCTTGGTAGACCTTCGCTTTGAAGGTCTGAACTGAGGAAACCACAAAATGTTGTTTGCCTAAACATCTGCCATAACAACAGTGGCAGAGTCAGCATGAGAGGTGGGCAACATTTCATCCGTGGGGAAAGAGGTTGTAGGGTGGAAAACAATTCTTTCCTATGTAGCATTCTTTCTCCTCATCTGTCAAACATGTCACATATACATATGAACCTCTCCATTTTCATGTGTACTTTTAGATAGCTCGACAACCCCCCACCCACTCACCGAATTCTGTCAGATCCCTCTTTCCTCTCACCTGTCAAATATTCATAAGCACACTTATATTTACAAACATTATAAGTCATATATTCCCACATTAACTCTCTCTTTCTCTTTTTTGCTGTGAATCTGCGTATTATGGTAAAACCTAAAATCTTTTCTCCATCTGTGTCTTTGTTAAATAAGGTGCCAGCGAGTGCCTAATTAAGTCTGGCTTAATTATCATTATATTTATTCAGTCCATTGCAAACTCCACACCCAGAGGAGAGGCATCTGGCATAGACACGCACTTTGTACCCATTCAAAGTTTTGTTTCTACCTAAGTGTCTTCATAACAATTCTGTGCCTCATTAATGATGTCTATACAAAATTGTGAGTAGCAATTGGAAATTGCTTGTGTTAAGAAAGTACTGAGTATTATTTTGGTTGCTGTCTGTTTGACATATATAAGCAAGAAGTTTTTTTTTTATCCATGATAGGTATTAGGGTGTATCAAAAATGTTATAGCTTTTACTTATTTATATATTTCTACACTGACTTTTCAAAGCATATTCCATGTAGATACTGAAAGACTATGATACCATCATATTATCAACATCATTATTATTATTATATACTTAATAAGATCTGTCTCAACTATGAAATCTTATTTACTATTTTTTTTTCTTAGGAGATAGGTTCACCCTCCTCCACGTTTTTTCAACAGGTGTAGAAGTTTATCCGTTTCCTGTTTAGGATTGGGTTTCCGGTTCCTTCAAAAGAAAAAAAAAAAAATCACCCCAAAATCATTATACTTCTTCTAACATGTCTAACAATTAAAATATCATTCAGGTTTTTTAATCATTTCCCCACCAAGCGAGGCAATAAAGCCACTAGGAAAGGTTAGAAATATGAGAATAAAGAAACATTATTAAGGAGAGAGAACAAGAAAAGAACAGGAACTAAGATAAAAGATAACAATTGGTATTGAATTTAATTTTTTTTTTAAATCAAAGTTGACTGGGAAGCAAGAAGCTAGAAGAGAATTCCACAAGTGAGAAGTGTGAGAAAAGAAACTGATAACATAGAAAAGGCAGAGGGAAGCAACATTGCAATGGTTGGAAAGTGAATGATGCCAAAATGCAAAGCCAAGACCAAAAACATTGCAAATTCTTCTTTGGCTTTTATCAAGAATTTCTAAAACTCATAGTAAAAGCACCAAACCAGATGTGGTAGCAATATTTAATGCATGAAGAAATGATAGACTTATAAATGTGCAAGATGGATTTTGATGAGAAAAACTGTCTTGCACAACACAGTGAACCAATTTTCCTAACAGTAAGCCTTGCAATTGATTCAATATAATCACTCCCATTCACGTTAAGGTAAAACTTGAGAAGGCACAAGAGTCATTCTCTTGGAGATTAGTATCATCCACGTTGATGGAAGTCAAAAATGGTTCTCTCAGATGATTAAAAGAGAGCAGTTTTGTTTTTTGTTTTTTATATAAAGTATCCTTTCCCTCATATGTATTATAAACAGTTTACACTGTGGAAATTAACAAGGTTTTGGGTTTTGTGTGTATTTTTTAGGTGAAACATATAAACAAAGAAGATAGAAGCAGCATACAAAATAACTTAAGTTTCTACTATGGATGTTTATCCCTATAATGCTGGCTGTATATGAAAAGTTAAATGTCTTTTGGTTGAGAATGTTCATTTTCCTTTTTGGTTCAGAAATAATTTAATGGGAAGTAATGATAAGAACAGGTAAAGATGGTTGAGCTCAAGTCAGCCTTGTGCTGAGTTGAAGCAACCAAATGTAGACTTCATGATTTGGGCTGCTAAAACATGTTCAAATGATTTCATTGCAAAGTAGAAAGGAAAAGATTCTTTCCTTTCCAGGAGTAGGGTCATTAAAAACAGAAACCCTTCTGGTTCCTTTAAAACTCACATCATGGTAATTGGTCCTGATTTGGCAGCTTGGCTGCAAACACTTGCCCACCACTTGCCTCTCTTTCATAAACACTTTTATTGTAATTGTTTGGATGAGCTCTTTGTTATGGTACCTAGACTGTGTGAATTTAAGCACAGTATTAGACTGGCATCAAAATCACATGAATTTACAGTTGAGCTAGCTAGATGTAGCCATAATTTCTACGCTAAAAGTTTCTTTTTTTACACTTCTTGCTTGTGGAACTCCCTTCCAGCTCAATGCTTTCCAGCCAACTTTTATCTGCAAGACTTTAAATGAAATGCCAATCGCTATCTATTGTTCTCCTGAATGCTCTTTTCTCTTTCTACTCATTACTAATGTTTCTGTTCCTAATTCCTCCAGGCCCTGTAACCCCTTGTGTGTCAATGGCTGTACTGCTTGGGGTGACACTGATTTAAAAAAAAAAAAAAAAAAAAAATGAATTTGCTTTTTTTAAATTCTTCATTATTTCATTTTTCACATAACACTAAAGAATTAGTATTTTCAGAACATAATACTTTGTCCCAGGAAAAAGCAGGCTTCTTGAGATTAGCAAAGTGAAGATGAACTTTCTGATGTCTAGAATTCGGCCAAAAAGGTCTTTTTTTAGAGTCTTTGAAAGCAGTTCTACTCAGTGGAGTGTCTAATTGTATCTTTTCTCACTTTTGTGCTAACTACCTACAGGCCATTCTGTACTTTTGTTTCACTTGTAAAAGTCTTGTGCATTACTTACTGATGAATGGATCTAGCTGTTTGGGAGGCACAGTGGAGTAATGGATAATGGCTCAGATTGAGGAATCGGAGAGCTGAGTTCAAATTCCAGTTGAATCCATTATATTCACTTACATGCTAATACCATTGGGAAAGGTATGAAGCCTCTTCTTCTCCCCCCAACTATGGGTAAATAGCAGGATAGACCTGGTTCTATAGCCTTGGATGGCAACTGGTCTACTGCAGAAAGAAATGGCAACCTACTGCGGGAAAAAATCTGCTTTGTCAGTCATGTATCAAAAGTTACATGATCACCTAAGCATCTATCACACATGGCACATAACTAACTGTTTGTTTTCTTACTTTATCGAGACATACTTTTTCATACAGATCAATAGTCAGTCCATGTAACTTCCATTTTTGAATGATGATTACTATCATACTGATGGAGATTTGAGCTTACTGGATATCATTTGATATCCTATTCCAATATTAGGATTATTACCTTACAAATGTTTGAAAGAGATCCTTTCTCTTTGCCACTGTGAAAACATTTGTATATACCAGCCAGGCTTTCATGGAAAAATCAGAGTACACACAGTTATTGATCATAATACATAACATTCTAATCGGTCAGAAGAAATTTGTAATTTAATAATTTGAACAGTAATCAATCTTTATGTGCTGTGTCTCCTCAGGTGATCATGGCTCTCCACAGTTTCCTGTCCTTTGTTGCTCTTAATAAATTTTGTCTGTTATTTCTTCTAAACCTTGTTCCACCATTCATTTACTCAAGCTCACTATGTTATGCATTATTTTCCTCTTTCCCTTCAATCTGTCCAGTGACTATCAGGTTTTCCATGCCCTCTTTCCTCATTATGTGCCCTAGAAATTTCAACTACCTCTTCCTAATGTTAAGTATAAGTTAAAATTTTCTCTAAAACAACATTGCTCACATATTTGGTTTATGGCATTCTTAGCATCCTTCTGTAGAAACATTTCTACTGCTTCAAGTCTATTCTTTATTTTTGAGATTATCCAGCATTCACCGCTATATAGGAGGACAGATATCACTTAACAGTTCTGTATGCTTTTCTTTGTTTCTAATAAAGTTTTCCTGTTTCTTAATACTCTGCTTATCTTTTGCAATTCATATTTGGCTATCTCAGTTGCACTTTCTGTCCTCTGTGAAAACATATTCCAGAGTAATTTTTATCCTGCTTCTTCTTTAAGGAATGTATGTTACTTTGTTTTATCAATAAATTTATGTACAAACAAATATTTCCTTATTTTTCATTATGCAGCTTAAATTTTAAGTTAGTAGTAGTAGTAACAGAAATTATTATTTTCTTAAAAATATCTTATGTACCCAATACATATCTCTAAGTTGTATGTAAATATGAAAGATAACACAAATTTACATCACTTTATTGTTCTCATTTTTTATGCATAATACAGCTTATGTTTAAATCCATTGAATATAAATATAGGACAAATCTTTATGACTAAGTGCTTTCAACCTTTCTTTCCTTAAGATCCAGGGGTCCAAGGACACCTTTAGCCCTTACATATTCAAACATTGATATTTGTCATTGGCAATAACTGTTGGACATTGTGATCATGTCACATATGCAGGTGAGATTCTTCCCTGGTTTAAATGTCAGTTGAATACATTTAAAAACAATGTTCGAATATGGAAGTCCTTTTAAAAATTTATGTTATATAGTTTATATTGAGGAAATTGTGTGACAAAGTGGAAAAAGTTGACTTGTAATGCGTTTTGTTCTTCAGGACTTCATTGGACTAAATTTTTTATGTTGGTACAACTAAACATATATATGACATGGGTGCTGGAAATTTTAGAATTGTTTTTTGTTTTGTTTTTGTTTTTTTTTTATCTATCCAAATTCATTTACAGTTTTTTTCTTTTATATTTCCATCATATTTGTAAGTCGGTATTCCACACTATGATATTAGAAGATCTGCCAGGAATGGTGAAATGTTGATAAGAGCCTTGGAGCAAATTTACTGTAGATTACCTTGCAAATAAGGCACTATCTAGACATTTATGTCATAGTGAATTATTTTCTCTTTTGACTAGAGTAGCATTTTTATGTCAAAATTCTAGTCTGTCTCATTACGGTTGGTAACAAATAGTGCATTGAAGACCCAAAAGACAAAATGCATCACAAGTGTTGTCTCTATGTTACTGGAGATGTTAATGTCTCACAATCTTTTGTTTAATAGTATGTGTATAAACAGCACTTTAATTAGACAGATGCCAATTTAATCTCGGGGATTGGGTGGTAGTTACATATCGAGATAATTTTCTTTTTTTATTTTATGGTAAAAGTAAGATCTTTAATATTAAAACAGCAGTCTTAAATATTCAATAACTGATGATACATTTAGATCAGTAAAGAATGTTTCCTGTTTATAATGCAGAATGGCCAATATGGAGTTTTAAAGAATTCGAATATATGAGAGCTTGACATAAAACGGAACTCTCTTCCCAAAATGTTGATAATGATCAATGATGCTGGGCTGAATGCATAGACTGAACATATAATATGGAATTTTTAAGGAAAATGTAAACAAAAAGGAAACTTATACTTATAATCAGAAATAGTTGAAATTTCTAAGACCTATAATGAGGAAAGAAAGCTTGGAGTAACAGTAAAAAGACAAACACTGCTATAAGCTCTAAAAGATAGAAAGTTGTGGTGAGCCATGATTGGAGAAGTAGTATGAATAAACACACTTGATCACAAACATTTGAATAATATTTTCATTTATTGGACAAAGTTTTTTTTATAGAAGGAAAATGGAAACTTTGTTGCTTTTAATCAAAGTTGTGTTGTATTAATAAAAAGCAGCTGCCTAAAATACACAGTATATGTACACATATATCCTAACACTAGTTGATTTCATAATGGCACTAACAAGACGGCATTCTATTTCTCTGAATTTCTCTTAATTTGATCTTTGAACATGAACAATCAAGAGTGTGAGACTCACCTTCACAAGGAGGTTTCCAACTAGCATCCAGTTGGTTGACAAAAATAACCTGCGTTGTAACTCAATACAGTCACAGTACTGTTGGATATTTATTGAACACAATATCCACACTGGGATCATCAGCCAATCAGAACTTACAGAATAGGTTTGCCCAGAAAACAGAATGGAATCTCCCAGGCTGTTATAAAAACCACTTACCAATCTGCGCAGAAGATTCAACTTCTATTACAGTCGAGTACTGTCTGTTGCTATTACCAAATTCTACAGAACACTGTTTTTTTTTTTTGTTTTTTACAACAGTAAATATTTTATATCTATCAACTTCAATTATATATCAACTATTAGATTAAATAGTAGTGCAGACTAGGCTTTTCCCTACATGCATGCAACCAATCTGCCACTGGGGGACAGCTGGCATTGCCACCAGCAGGCCACTAGTGGCTTGCATGTAGGTAGGGTTCAGCTTTGGATGGCAACCAATTTAAGAGAAATACAACTTTCAATTAAAATCCTCTGGCTGGAGTTATTACCAGTCATCTTAAGTATTCTTGTCACTGGCAGTTGATGTTCAGTGAGTGACATTCATGTACAAGTGTCTATCACTATAATCTCATTGAGTTACAGTTACATGTTTTTTGTTTTTTTTTTTCAAAAACCTTCACCACAAACAAAGCCAATAATGCCACTAAGATGCAAGAGGAGTAAAAGAGAATAAGACATTCGTGAGGAGAAAGGACAATAAAAGAGCAAGTTTCAGAAAAACAGAAGATGCGGATTCATACTTGGCACATGCTGGGGGGGAAGTGTCAAAAATATTAAGCCCAAGTCCCAGAGAGACTTCCAATCAGGCAATAACCCCACCTTCTGGAGGGTGCTGGCTTTATTGTCCAATTCCTGCGGCATCTGCAAAAGGAGAAGCCCCGAGATGGCTTGGGCAGTTTTTTTTATGGTATTGCTGGTAAACAGACTTTAAACCTTGAGCTTGTGTTGCATTCAGTAGTAACATGGGCACACTGAAAAATAGCCATATTGTAATTAAATATTTAAGGACTAGAGGTGGTAGGGAAGCAAGAAACTGAAAGGAAGTTCCATGGGTGAGGAAAACTATTAGAATAGAACTTACATTCAGCTAATTCAACAGTAAAACAATGAGACCTAATTGCCAATCTAGTAGTACGTTTAAATTCATATGGTTGAGATATCAAAGAGGAGAGATCATCAGAACAACTGCCATGAAAATAGTTATAAAAAAGATTGAGAGAAGACATTTTACAGTAGTGAGAGAGTGACTGAAGGTGAGATGCCAGGTCAGGACTACTAACATTACAAGCCTTCCTTTTGATTTTACCAAGAATCTCTATATATACTACAGAAGCACCAGACCAAATATGGCATCAATATTCAATGCACAGAAGAAAGGTACTTTTATAAATGTGAAAGATTGATTCTGTCATGAAAAACTGTTTGGTACAATACAGTTACCCAGCTTTTCTATCAGCTGACCTAGCAATTGATTCAATATAATCACTCTACTTCATGTTAGTGGAAAACATCAAACCAAGAAGGTGCAATGAGTTGCTCTTCTCTAGGTTAGCATCAGCCATACTGATGGTAGGCAAAAATGTAATAAAGTGTAAATACACAAAATCAAGTAGATAGCTGTCATACTTATATAATGTATTTAGAGAAAATAATGATATGCATATTCTTGAGATTTCTATTTCAGCTCCCAAAGAATATGAGGATAAGCTGCTATCATCATTACTTTTAGTTTGCACTATAATAAACAATGCTGAAAAATAAAGTTTCAACCTGAAACATATCTGTAAACTCAAGAAAAAAAAATTTGGTTATTGCAGATTTTACAAGTAGCCCATTGAAAAATGACCACTTCTTCAGTTTAAAGTATATTAAAACATGAATACCATTTGACACACTGACTGTGAAATGATAATTCCAAACAAGATTTTAATTAGACTCTTTTGCTGCCTCAAATATAAAGGAGGAGTTTTCAATTTTTATTATTAAAACTCCTCCTACCATTTTTATTACCACTGCTTAACACTATTACAAACATTATCTTTCCTTCAGTTTATCTCCCGCAGACATTTTAAACAAATAAGGGTCCGTGACATTTTGAAAATGATCTAGCTTACCACCGCCAGCATTTGCATTCATTTGTACAATATTGAGTGTCAGTTGACATTTTCAATCTATTTGTCAAGGAATGCCATCATTTTCCCACCTGGACTCTTTCTAGTTCCCTCAGGTAATCAACAGCATATAATGTCAATAATTTATTGCAAAATGTTGATGCAGGTGGATGTAGTAAACACTGATGTATGCTGACACTTTAAACATCGTTGTAGTATTTTTCACTGGTTAGTTCTTTACCTGACCTGATTTTTGCTGGGTTCGGTCATATTGTTTTCTGGAAGGCAGTTTTAATTGCAAAAAAGAAGGCAAAAAATATGCACAGACAAAGCTCTGCTTATTCTGACACAAAGCCAAGAGCAAAAAAGAATACAACATACAAATAAAATGAAATAAGGAAATTTTGATAAGAGGAATGAAAATTAAAAATCAGTTGAAAAATAAAAGACAAATCTTCAGATGAAGAAAAAAATTTAAAAGATAA
The DNA here is from genome assembly GCA_903632075.3 of Acanthosepion pharaonis. NCBI lineage: Eukaryota > Metazoa > Mollusca > Cephalopoda > Sepiida > Sepiidae > Acanthosepion > Acanthosepion pharaonis. The sequence continues at coordinate 64,624 of CAHIKZ030001263.1, read as the reverse complement.
ACAAAATAAAAATGGTGTCCATATATATGTGCATGTGTTTTGGTAGGTGAGGGTAAGCAACAGTCAGTTAAGAGAAAGACGAAGTGAGCAGGGGTGGGGAAGCAAAAAAAGAAATGCTTGTTCCAGAATATATAATAAATGATTAAATGTGATTCTGCAGAAAGATGCTGAGAATACCATGGACCAAACATATGGGAAACTACAAAATTCTAGAGGCAATGACAACAAAAAAGACACTTATGCTTAACATCAAAAAGTGACAGTTGAAATTTCTGAGACATAATGAGGAAAGAAGGCTTTGAAAATCTGATGCTCACAGGACATATTGAAGGTATGAGAGAGGAAAGCAATGCATAACATACTTGGCAAGTGTATGGATGGTGAAGTAGGGTTTGGGATTGATGGCAAAAAGACAAAAGTCATTAAAAGCTAAAAAACACAGGAAATTGTGGAGACCCATGATCAACAGTGTCACTGGAATTCTTGAAAGCCAGCTGATGCTTAAACGTTTATTCCTTTCTTAATTTTTCACTCTAGACAAGCATATTCAAAACAACCGAGCAAATCTAAGAAGTTTCAGTCTATACTTAATGCTTATTTACATCATTAAAGATTTATAAATACAAATTTGAAAAAAATACCATTAGTTACTTTGTAGAGACAACATAACTTTGATCTTTGTTTTTTACTGGAAAGAACTTTCCAAATCTAAATTATGCAAAAATAAAAATAACACTGACATCTCATTTTAATAGATATATTTACCAAAATTACACAAAAATATTTTGAAATACTAAAGAATAAATTTATTCATTAAAAATCACCATTGGCTTCAACCACGGCTTCCAGACAACTTTGGAATCTCAAGCATCTCTTCTGGACAGTCTCCTCATTTAAGTTGGTGAATGCTTCCATAATTCTTGCTTTCAGTTCATCTTTGGAGTTACAAGGAGTTTTGTTGGTCCCTCACTCAACTGTAACCCACACTTAACAATCAAGGGTTTGCAGTCCGGGGAGTTAGGTGGCCAGATGTAAGGGGTGATGTGGTTGCAGAAATTGTCTGACAGCCATGACTAGGGTCTCTTGTTTATGTGGCATGGTACAGAATCCTGTTGTGAGACATAGTGTCTTCCAGCAACTACCCTCTTAACTCAGGGCAGCAGTATCTCCTCAATGCACTTGATATAAGCCTCCATGTTGTGTCAAAAGTTCTCACCAACAAATTTGGGAATTCTTTTCATATCAGAATGATCAGAGTGAATTTTGCAAGCTGCCATACTTTCCCCATTATCTCTTTCCAAATCTTCTGCACTATCCTCCGAAATGTTCATATTGGAGCTTCTGGTGCTAATAACAAGCATCAGAACATGCCATTTCCAAATTTCTGGTGGAGTGAATTGTATCATGGTGGTGTTCTTCTTCTCACAGATGATGCACCTCTGACCCTACTATACTGTGCATTTGAAAAATCAAAATGTGCATGCCAGAAATTAAACATAAAAAGGTTTTAATTTATTCATCGCAACCTGTATATGATAGAAAGATGTATGACAGCATGGAAAGTATTCATGTGATGTGTTTCATTCTTTAAGACTTCTGTGAAAAAATGCATCACAGACAAAACTTTTTCCATTTTGTCACCAAACTTTCATCAAAAAATTGTTCTTGCTATATATATATATATATATATATATATATATATATATATATTTAAATAAAAAAAAAAAAGCTATTTTTGAAAACATGGTTAGAACTGTGTAGCAGAAAAAAAAATTATTTTAAATCAATTAATTTATAATATATATATATATATATAGAGAGAGAGAGAGAGAGAGAGAGAAAGAGGGAGGAAAGAGAGCCATATAATTATATAAGTAGTTAGAATGGCCACTTTCTAACTGAGACATGGGTTTGGATTTCCTCATAGTTGATTTATCAGGAAGGTGACTGTGATGTTATCAGCCTGTAACAAGCAATCCCAGAGTGTGGTACCTTTGGGAAATGCCTAAAAACCACACTATGATTTGACCCAAGCATTGTGTTTGAAACTGGTTAGATGGAATGATTTGGATGCCATTGATGGTTTTGCAAGCAGGAAGTTACAAGTCATCATGACCGAGGGTTTGAGTGTACTGGTCTTGTTCAGACTGCTGATCATATCAGATAATGTGCTCTCTCCCAGAAACTGTAACTAAGGTTTACTCAGCATAGTTGCAGTATAAACTATAGATAGGTTCTGTGGGTGGTGAATAGACACAAATGTACATGAGCAGGCATCTACAACAGGGATTGAATAGCCACACTGGGTGACAGGTATTCTTGGGTATGAGAGGCTAACAGCCATTATATAATATTTATTCAAACATTATAACATAAGCATGTTATAACATCACTACAAAAATAGCCATTTTGTTTCAACACTTATGATGTCTTTTCAAGTGATGGTGTTGATTGTAAAATAAAGAGTTTTTTTTTTTTTTTGGAAAATTCAAAACCAAATGAAGCCCCCTAACAATGTTTCCCCTATTGAGGGGGTTTGATTTGGTTTTAATTTACTACCCTACTTGGGTTAATTTGATTATATATATATATATATATATATATATATATATATATATATATATAATAAATCACAGATTTGTTTTGTTTACTTTCTCTTTTTATTATCATCATCTTCATGGCATTATTTACTCCTACTACTTCTTCTCTTCGATCTTTTCTCACACTTACATCTTTCTTCTTTTTTAACACTCCCAGTTTGTGCCTCTTTTACAGTGTGTGTGTGTGTGTGTGTGTGTGTGTGTGTGTGTGTGTGTGTATATATTTTCTTTAATTTTTTTTTACTTCTCCACTCCCACTCATTTAATTGTTTCTCATTTCTCTGTTCAATCACCCCTCCACCACACAACTCTTTTGGTCATTACCTTCACCCTCCCTTTTCTTTCATCATCTTATCTGATTTTCTCTTAGATTTCACTTTATGTCTGCCCCTAGGGAAAACACCCTACTCTCCTGATGCTATAACAAACAATAGTACCAAAGCTGAAAAACAGCAAAAAATATAAATTAATAAATTCACAAATTTATCATATTTTTTAACCATTATTTTTTTTCTTTTTGTAAATTCATGTTTTGTGTTTTCGATCTTCTTTCTTTCTCAAGTTAACAGTTGTTGTGTGGATTCTGAAGTAGATTAACAAGTGTACTTAGAAAACCTATTTTTGAAAAAGAAAAGATACATAAATAAATGAAAGAAAATGAAAATGTTATATATTTTTTATCAAAACCAAAAGAACAAACTAAAATTAATAAATAAAAAAAGAAACTCTTTTTTGTGTATGTTTAAAGCATTGATTTTGGATCACTTCAAACAATCAAGATGTGCACTTGTAGCCAATTCAATCGAATTATAAAGAAATGGAGACTGATTGGATTTATCAACTGCAAAACAGCATCAACATATAATCTATTTTTATTATTTGTTTTAAGCATTTTAATCGCAAAAAGGATTATCATGGAATTAATTCATTGGTCACAGAGAAAAAAATAAAATAAACTAGAAATCAAAGACAATGACAAAAATAATGTTGTAAAAAGTCAATCAAATAAGATAGTAAAATGAAACAAATATATATACACTCTACAGTTCAAAAGTTTGAGGCTATTACTAGTAGCTAATTTTCTAAATTGGCCCAAAATGTAGCCATTTTGTACTTTAAATAAAACAAAATTATTATACATGGTTAAAAAAAAGAAAAGAGAAACACAATTTCTTACTAGAAATTTTATTATGACAAAAAGAAAAAAAGCATTTCATGATTAAATTTTGCTCTCGTCAAAATATCCTCTTTTAGTCTTGATTACTGCAGAACGAATTTTTGCCATTCATTGCAAAAGTTTCTTAAAGCATAAGTCTGATAACTGATTCCATTCTTTTTTTTCAATGACTAAGAGCTATTTTTCATTTTTTTTATTTTTCACTCTTCTGTCAAGTTCATCCCAGGCTAATTCCGGGAGTTGCTTCAAACTTTTGAACTGTACTGTACATAGGGGATTAATACAAATATAAAATTTGTCACTTACCTGATTGATGCTATTTTCAACACCCTGACTTGAGACTTTCATAGACCTACCTTCCAGCAATGGCTCTACCCACTCGTCAGGAGATTGTCTATTTTCCACTATTCTGTTTTTGTTATTTTACGCCTTTTAACCTGATTATCATTTTAGAACTTGAGTTAATATTATGAGTATTTTGTATGAGCAGTACCCGGCATTAGAAATCCTGTTTAAGGCTGAAAAGTTTACAGTGAATTTTACTAATTTGATGAAATAGTGTCACTGAATTAAACAGAGTTGTAATTTTAAAAACAATGTACCAAAAATTAATATTGCTCATGTAATAGGCTCTCTTCATGATCCTACTCTGATTATTCTTTTTATTAACATTCTTGTAAATTTTGACACCTCCAGAACAAAACAGCTTTCATTTAACACTAGGATGGCCGAGGTGTTGTTTTCGACACCTTCAAATTTTCAACAAATTACTATGGAATAACTAGTTTTGGTTCGATGCTGAGGCTTATGGACAATTATTGAATTTTAGCAAAGATGCTTAACAGACTTAATTCTTTAAAAAATATTCAGTGGAATAGCTGATATTTGAGGTTTTACCTTGAATGACTGAGGTGTCGTTTTTGACACCTAGGCTATTTATAATGTAAATGCATTGAAAAATTTCTCGCAAGCAATAATACTTGTGTTTATGTCCCTATCTATTTATCTATCTATACACACACACAAACAAACAATTTATATATATATATATATATATATATATATATATATAAAAATAATCACTTTCTTTCAGTATGAGGTATACTAATATTTGCGAATTTCTTTTCAGAATTGTTATTCCTGACTTGAATATTGAATATATTAGAGATGGCTGCTTCACGGCGTAATGTAAATAAAGATGTCAAAGGAGCTGGCCATCCTAGTGTTAACTACCATATAGAACTTTTTCTGTTTGTCATCATCATGGCTGATACTAGACTCCAGGAGAGCAACACACTGCTCCTTCTTGGCCTCATGTTTTTCTCTGACTTGTAAAGTGGGGCAAATACATCAAATCAATAGCTGCATGTACTGCATGATAAGTTACATCACTGTGTCCTGCCAGACAATTTTTCTTGTCAGAATCCATCTTGCACATTTACAAATCTACCATTCCCCCATACATTGAATACTGCTGCCTTATGTGGTCTGGTGTTCCTGCTATTTATCTGTAATGTAATCATTCCTAACCAGGCATCTTGATTTCAGTCATTTTCTCACTGATGTGATGTGGCTTCTCTCTGTCTTTTCTACAAATGTTTTCATGGCAACTGCTCTGACAAGCTTTCTTCCCTAGTGCCCTGACTACATGAATTTAAGCATGCTACTAGATTGGCATCTAGGTCCCACCCTTTTACTGTTAAAATAGATAAATACAACCACCACTTCTATTCCATCAGTTTCTTTTCTCACACTTCTTGCTTGTAGAACTTCCTTCCAATTTCTTGCTTCCCTGATATCTAAAGAGTGCGATGGATAAATTGTCACTATTTTATATTTTCAATTTTGCACGTGTGTTTTTTTTTGTTTTTTTTTGACTGCACACTATAGTAGGGTCAGTTGGGCACTGTTTGTGAGAAAAAGAGCACGATGATGTAATTCACTCCAACGGAAATTTGGAAATGACATGCAGTATCGAAGCTCCAATATGAACATTTCAGTGTGTTTGGGTGTCAATCTGAAGACAGTGTAGACGATTTGGAAAGATTTGGTTGAGTCTAATGGTGATTACGAAGGTGTTTGGAGTGATCACTAGTGATAGCGATGTTCTGCCTCCATTCATCTTCGAATATGTCCTCAGACTCAATGCAGAGGCTTACATCAAGTGGCTTGAAGAGGTAAAGCTGCACTGGGTCAAGAGAGTCAAAAGGGATCTGCACCATGCTACACAAGCAGGAGAACCCAATCTTGGCTGTCAAACAATTTCTGTGGCCACATCAACTCTTACACCTAATTCCCAAGACTGAAACCCCCTTAACTATTATTGGGTACATTATTATTATTATTAGTTTGGGGTACAGTTGAGCATGAGTCCAACAAAACTCTTTGTAACACCAAAGATGAACTGAAGGCAAGGATTATGGCAGCATTCACCAACTTAAACAAGGAGACCATCCAGAAGAGATGCAGGAGATTTCAAAGTCATCTGGAGACCAAGGTTGAAGCCAATGGTGATTTTATTGAATAAATTTACTCATTAGTATTTCAAGATATTTTTGTATAATTATGGTAAATATATCTGTTAAAATGAGATGTCAGTGTTATTTTCATTCTTAGACAATTTATCCATCACATCCTGTGCAATCTTCAAAAATTTAAATGCAATGTCAATTGCCATCATCTATCTTTTTGAACCCTCTTTCACTTTCACTACCTACCTGCAACACCCTGTATACTCATAGAATTCTTGCCTTGCTTTGGATGAAATAATTAACTTTAAAAAAAAAAATCACAGTCTTTCTAGGAACATTATCAAATCATTTGTAAACAAATATGCTGATGATATGACAGTTTATGCTCAGAGCCTTACTTACAGCTGACCTCAGTGGCTTGTAATTTTCTATACCTCTAAACAAAAAAAAATTATTTCATCACCAATCAGACACTGAGCTTTCTCCAGTTACTGTCAACAAAGTTACATGCTTTGAACATCTGCTGGTGCTAAAGTTCATTCCAGTACTTAAGTGGAAATCACATATATGACCCATCAATAAAGATGCTGGAAGAATGGTCAGCCTTTATCATCTTCAGGAAGTAGGTGATCATGGCTTTCTATAATTTGCTGTCCTTTGTATCTCTTATTAAATTTTGGCTTTATCATCATTTCTCTTAACCCCTGTTCTGCCATCCTCATCCATTTACTCAACCTCATCAAGTGTGTTATGCATTGTTTTCCTCTGTTAGCTCTTGTCCTCAATCAGCTCTGTGAGTATCAGATTTTCAAAACCCTCTTTCCTCATTATATGCCATAGAAATTTCAGCTATCTCATTCTGATTTTAAGTATAAGTTTCCTTTTTGTTTCCATTTTCTCTAAAACTTTGTCATTGTTCACATGTTCAGTCCTTGGTATCCTCAGCATTCTTCTGTAGAACTACATTCCTGTTGTGTCAAGTCTCTTCTTCATCTGTGAGCATTCACTGCTATAAAAAAAAAAAATGATATGACAACAGTTCAGTACTCTTTGTTTAACCGCCTCTTCTACTCCAACAGCTTCTTCTCTTGCACTTCACTTCCCCTTATTTGCTTCCCTGATAACTATAATCATAAAAAATTTAAATGTAATGTCAATCAACATCTTCTGTTGCCTTGATCCACGTTGTCTGCCTGTTGTAAATTTTATCTTTTTGTTGTTCTTCCAAACAAGTTCATTTGGTAGTTTATTCACTGCATAACTCTAACCCTCTTTCCTTTAATATGTCATGTGAGTGTTAAATTTTCCAAGCTCTTTCCTCATTATGTGACCTAGAAATTTCACCTATCTCTTTCTGATGCTATGTATAAGTATCCCTTTTGTTTCCATTTTCTCTAAAACTACATGTTCAGTCCATGATATTCTCAGCCTCCTTCTGTAGAAGAATATTTCTGTTGCTTCAAGTCTCTTCTTCATCTGTGAGGAGATTTCCCACCATTCACTACCAAATAGGACAAATATGACTAAATAGTTCAATATTATTTTCCTTGTTTGTAATGAATTTTTTATATTTCTTTATCATTTCCTTCCTACCAAAAACATAGATAAAATAGAATAAGGAAGCTGGCATAAAACTGAAGTCTGTATTTTGCAAAATTACAAGTTTATATACAAAGATCCAAGTTTACCTTTTATCCATTTGTGCACCAGAACTTTGACACTGAATAAAAAATGTTAAGCTTTCAATTTTGAGAGCAACCAGATGTCTGGTGGTACCAAATTCAGGCCTGTACAGAGGGAATGCAACAATTGGGAATTTCATACTATTTGTTGACAGCAGTACGGCCTTGCATTACCATAATGCATTCAGGCTTTATACTGCAGGTGTATATAGTTTGAATACTTTCAAGGTTTCATCATTCTCATGCAAATGAATTTTTATTGGTACACAATTTTCTTGGTGCCAAAAATTCTATTACTGATCACTGTCTTATAAATAACTTAGATATAGTACTCATGAGTAATGAATGCTTTTATTCAAAGCTGTCATATAGGGAAATGATACTAATCATTTGAATAAGATTTTAGATACTCCTGAATAGATCTTCAAATATTTCTATCTTCAAAAATATTGGCCTTAACTTCCGGATCAACCCAGGTGTATACGAGATGGATCCTCATTGTATATGTAGATTGAAAGGTGTGTGCAGTATTATCATTCTTTTATGTGCTATTTCCCTTCTGTACATGTGTGATCATGGCCCTCCTCAATTTCTCCTCCCTTGTAACATCTACAGATGTTAAAGAACAATAAAAAATCTACAGAAATCAATCAAAAATTAAATTACGAACAAGAAAAAAAACTAGCTTTAAGAATCTCACAAAAAATATTTGAGAAAACTCATAAGACTAATGTACAAGAGAAATAAATTGACCAAAAATTAAATATCTGAAGAAGCTGGTTTTGCAATTGTAAGCTGAGAGAAAAGATAGAGAGTAAGAAGAAAATTGGCTAAAGACATGAAAGCAACCAAACTACAACTTCTACATCACAAAGAAATATGTTTCAGTGAAAAATTACAAGAAAACTCATTTGTCAGTAGTAATTTTTATTGATGAATATAGAGCTACATTGGATTGACTAGATGTTTAGGTTATTATCTGGGTCCTTTATGTAAATAATAAACTAACTTAAAAGACAACAGGGCATGTAGACTAATGTTTTGGACATTTATTTCAGGCAATAAAATTATAGGTGCTTTCAATGTTGATGATTGCATCAAGAAAAATGCACAGAATTATCATAAGTTCTTGGAGAAGACATTTTTTGTGTGGTACAGTTTACAACCAAGAGTTAAACTAAAGTGTATATTCCTGCAAGACAAGCCTTCTTCTCATTCTGAAAAGCTGATTATTGCCCACCAATCTGAAAAAGTTATCAATGACACCAAATTAATAGAATGGATCTGAAGCCTCTCCAGATATTAAATTAATAGAAAATGTGTTGCCCATCATGAAAAATATGTTGATGAGAATGGAAAAAAATATTCAACGATATCTGAAAAGCAATAAAAACTGTTGCAAATAATGTTAAATTAGAAATAATAGGAAAGTTAAAATTAATGAAAGTCTGGTGAACCTTTTACAATGCAAAGGAGCCCATATTAAAATGCAAATTAATAAAATAATTTATTCACATTTCTGTCAAATATTTTCTATTTATATGAATTCATATATTTTATTTTCATCACAAAACCTAATGTTTCTAAAGCAAATGAACAAGGTTCTTAATAAAGAAGTGATATGACAAACTGAAACTCACTTTATATATTACTTATGTAAGTATACTCAGAAAACTTTACCATTGATTAGTTAATACTAATTTTATTGTAAAAACATTAACTTCCATAATAAAATCTGACAATGTATACTTCAATGTTTTCACATTGTAAAATTTATGTAAAATATTCAGGGATAGTCTATAAGAAAGTGGTTAGCTTTTAAAGTTCAGTGGACTAAACAACATTGAACAGAGAATGTTTTGTCAACTGGAAGCCATCAATGAATGAATTATGCATGATTTGAGCCCATGAAAGACTATTGTATTATTATAATTAAATTCATTTCTTTTTCAGACAAAACAAGCAATACATGCTCAAGTTGACTTAAATATTTATGTTCATGTTAGACTCTTGTTAACAAGTTGGATAATGAAATCAGAAAATTAAGTTCAAATGTTAGTCACACTCCCTGGTTTCATTTTAACACCTCTTTCCACAAATAGTTTTCTACTGGTTTCTTCCAAAATCCCATTGAACTAGAGTACATCATAAAATTGTCATTTTTATAATTATCTATCAAGGGGCCATTATCTTCTCAGTCATAACAGATGAAAGCCAATGTCAGGCAAGCATGCTAAGAGTATAAATATTAATTTAATTATTAGAGTCAGAAAAATGTTGCTATATATATATATATATATATATATATATATATATTTTTTTTAAATCGGTATCACGCCAAACAAATCAGTACAGCCACTAGCTCTAGTTAACAAGGTGTGGAAGAATTAGGAACAAAAAACCTGAGTAGAAAAAGAAAAGAGCTGCCAGGAGGACAATAGATAGTGATTGACATTGCATTTAAACATTTGAAGATTAAAGTTGGCTGGAAAGCATGAAGCCAGAAGGGAGTTCCATAAACAAGAAGTGTGAGAAAAGAAACTGTCAATATAGAATTTACAGCTACATCTAGCAAGCTCAACTGTAAATTGGTAAAATCTTACTGCCAGTCTAGTATTGCACAGTATTCATACAGTCTAGGTACTGCAGTGAAGAGCTCCTCTGAACAATTACCATGAAAGTACTTATAAAAAAAAAAAAAAAAAAGCACAAAGAGGCAACTTTACAGTGATGAGCAAGTGACAGAAGCCAAGCTGCCAGATCAGGACCAATAATATTGCTGATTCTTCTTTCTAACAAGGAGCTTCGGATAAATAGCAGGGGCACTGGACCACATATGGCATCAATATTCTAAGCCTGGGTGAATGGTAGACTTATAGATAGGCAAGATAGATTTCAGAGAGAAAACTGTCTCACCTAGCATAGTGAACTAACTTTCTTAGCAGCTGACCTAGCAATTGATTCAAGATAGTCATTCCACTTCATGCCAGCTGAGAACGTTAAACTGAGAAGGCACAACAAATCACTTTCCTGGAGGATAGCATCAGCCATGCTGATGGAAGGCAGAGATGGGTTTCTCAGATGATTAATGGAGATAAATTTAGTTTTGGAGAAGTTAAAATTGTCAAGCCATCTTTTGTCCCAGTTAGCTTTGGTCTTGAGATCATTTTGGACATCAGCTGCCATTTTGACCTTGTCAGACTGATGAGCCTTACTATCGAGGCAGGAGTAAATGGTAGTGTCATCAGTGTAGATGCCAAGTTAAGAGCTACTGTCATTGGAGAGGTCGTTAATGAAGATTAAAAACAGCATAGGACAAAGGATGGAACCCTGGGGAATATCCATGTTAGTACAAAAGGATGTAGATGAGTGGCCATTCAGAACAACTTTCATTTCCTGAATAAGAATGACTGGATCAGCTCGAAAATATTTTGAGATAGTGTAAATTTTCAGCTCGTGGAGAAGATCTGAATGTCAGACACTGTCAAGGGCTTTAGAGATGTCCAATGCTGCAGCCTGGGCTTCACCATTTTTATCTAGAGCATGATAGACTTTCTGCAATTATTGTTAGTAAATCACCAGTTGATCTGGAAAAATGAAAGCCATATTGCTTGTCTGAGAAAAGGACCTGCCTCTAGGAATTTCCCAAAAAGAAGGCTAATAAATAGCTGAATAAGTCGGACAGTTCACCAGAGTTCTTAAAAAATGGAACAAGAGATGATAACTTCCAGTTGGCAGGAAAACAGGAAGCAGCAAGACATTTATTACACAATTTAAAGAGAACAGGAACCAGTTCAGGAGCACACTTCTTAATGACTATTACAGGGATACCATCAGGTCCACATGCTTTGTGGGGATCAAGGTTAGAGATGATAGCAGAAAACATGAAAGGGGTTATGTGCTTATCACTCAACAGAGAATCAGTTCTAAGTAGGAAGTTAGGCAGGGATACTCCAGATGAATCCAAATTAGAGTTTGAGGAGAATTTATTGAGCAAAGTATTCGGCTTCATCAGCATGGGATGATAAAACTTCAAATCAATTGAAGAGGTGGGGAATAGAGACCTTGTACTTATTTAGTACCCTATTATAGAGATGACAGTAATCACAAAAACCAAAGTTTTTAGAGGCAACATGGTGCCTCATCCTCTCAGCAAACAGGGATTTAGGTCCTTCAAGGACTTGCTTACATTTATTACAAGCAGTAACAAATAGGCACCTGCTATGATGAGTGCAGTCATTCTGGTATAGCCGGAAATAGTGGCTCCTGTGTGCTATGGTTGCTGAGCATGCTGGTGTGAACCATGGAGAGGATTATGGTTTCACCTGGTATTTCCAAGAAGGGATGACAGCCTCCATTCTGGCTTTGACCCATGAAGAAACCTCAGTGGCACAATTTTCTAATTGGGGGTGGGTGAAGATCATATATATAAAATAAACATTATCCCTCACCACTAGCATGATAGAGTTTCATGCATGACACAATCTTCAGGTACTGAGTATGAACTGAGCATTGTCAGTTCATACTCAGCACCTGAAGATTGCCTCATGCATGAAACTCAGAGACATGCTATTGGTGAGAAATAATATGTATTTATTAATATATACTTAATAGCTCTGTTATATCACATCGAGCACTGTTTTATTAGCACCATTAAGAACAACTGACAAAGTACTGCAGTTAAGTTTTTTTTTATTTAGTTTTTTTTTTGTGTTTTTATAATTGTTTTTGTTTTCTGGACATAAATTATGTAGAAACTGTCCAAATGTTTTCTATGTCTGAACACTTTCAGCTATTCCTTTAGCTATTATCAAGGATAATTTTATTCTTATTTGTAACCGAATGTATGGACTTTTTTGTGTATGCATTTAGAGTTACGGGAATGTTTTATTTTCCAAAGACGGTCAGCATCCTTACAACTCTAGATCGATACATAATAAAAAAAAAAAAAAAAGAAAAAAATCCATGAGGTAAAAATGATAACAAAGGAGAATCCAGAGAAGGAGAGAATTTACATTGGATCAACTGGGAAATAATTACAGAAAGATATGCAAACCATTTACTATTATCTAAAATATGAAAGATATAGCAATAACATGTCAAAACACATATGGGAAGTAAAAATGACAGTTAACAAGCCCTGTAATTGAATGGGATATAATTAAAAGATGAAGAAAACCAGATGAAGAAATGGCAATGTTATTTTTATGTGTTAAAAAGCTCTTTCAAAATTATTGCAAATAGAGCACTCTTATATTATGAGAAAAGGAATAGCCAAATCATATGAGGTCTAGCTATTTGAATTATGCTTTTCTTATTAATTTAAATCCTATATTTAGTGGATAAATGTGCTTGAGTAGACTGTTTTGTAAACAGTGTAAATCTATATCTAATGGTCTGTGTATTTGGGAGTCTTAATAAAAAAAATAAAAAAATATGCCCCTATAGTAGGATCTATTTTTAAGTGTAAAGTTATATAATATTTATCAAGTTAGAAACACAGAATCCACTAGCTAAATTTGAATTAATTTTGTATGAACACAATTGTATCATTCAGTTATTCATGCACAGTCCCATCACCAGTCATTTTGACATTATCATGCCACAATGGTACAATGAGAAAAGGTTAGGTGTATAAGTTCATAGGTGATCCACTGTTTCATATTTATTTTATTTATTCAGTTGACAGTTGAAAAATCACTGTGTATGTAGACATTTTTTTTCTTAGTTCCTATAGGTTTTCTAATTAGCAAATTAATTATTTAGAGGAAAAGTCCAGTTGCTACTTATCCCCCTTATCCTTATAAATCCATCAACCTCTTCTTGTATTCAGTAACACTCTACCATAAGTGGCTCTTGAGCCTCATATTAGACCAACCTTAGTATAAAAAAGTTCATTATTGTTTGTATCTTGAAAATGAACTTGTGTCATACCAAAAATGAAAAAAAAACAAAAAAAAAAACCTCCAATCACAAAACTACCAGATCACTGCCCAAGTCACTGAATCAAACCTCACAAGTTCATATGTTCTTTTTGTAGCATTTTACAGTTGCTAACGTTGTTTATTTTATCACTGGTGTTTTGTGGCTTTTTTTTCTGTCCTGATTGATATTTAATAAAATTGAAGCAAAACAAAAACAATAGAAAGAAAATTATTTTTTTCTTTTATTAATTTACTCATTGTTCTTTTATTTCATTTTTATTGTTGCCAAATTAAGGACCAAAGCCCTAATTTGTTATCACATTGATGAAATTCTATTCTCTTGTGACTTGGTGGCTCAGTCAATAAAAATGGCTATCAATGCTGAATGTGTGTCCAAACAGCCAGCTGGATACTTCTGAGTGAAAGGAGGTCTACCTCACAGCAGAAGGTCATCTCCTGTCATCTCAGTCCCATGATAATGACTCAATCAGGACAGTATAATTTAATTTAAGGTCTAAAGAAAGTTAACTTGCAGTTCAACTTGAGTTCACAGATTTGAAGAACCACAATGAAACTCAGCAGGAATTTGGTTTGATAAAATGCAGTTCTTATATGGTTGAAAGATTAAAGACAAGATAAAAAAATATCATTGCTCACCATTTTGAACACTTAAAACTACAGTTCATCATCTTCCTCTTGTTAATAATTTATTCACAGTATTTAAGTGGAACTCATTTTCATGGCCACATTTCCCTTGGTTTACATTTCTGTTTCAAACTGTGTCATTTTATTTTAATGTGTTCACATAAATATTTTAGGGTTTGATAATATTTCAATATGGGTTTTACAAATTTATTTTTATATTAACCTCTTCTCTAACATTTTCATAATGCATAGTTTTACAGGTATGAATGTAGTTAAAGAGAAAGACAGCAAAAATTATTGCAAGATATTCCACTTTTTGGGTTTATTATCATAAATTTTGTTTCAGGTTTGTGACTACTTATTTTAAGAGTCTTGCACTGAACAAGAGATTTGAGGAAGTTATAAAAGTAATTTAGCCATTTCAAAAACTTTAAATAACTAAGCTTTAGCACTCTGCATTATTAATATTACTTCTCTTTCCATTGAATTCTTTTTCAAGATCTCCCAATTGCAGTAATCTTATTGTTAATTTCATTCAAAAGTTGTTTTCTGTTATCATAGCAGGATATGGCAACACAACACTGGAATTCAAACAAATTCCAATTTAGGGATCAGAGTCACTTTCAGTGGCAGGACAAGAGGCAACTGATCATGTATAACATGTTCACAGAACAGCACTTTTGTAAAAGCTTAGTTTTGAAAAAGTCCTTTATATATGTATATTTTATCAAAATTTACTGCATGAAAAATAAACTGATAATTTAAATATAATACAAAACACCACACAACCTACATCCTCGCACAGCAAAAAAATCTTTAGGACATAGATGATCATGAACCTCCACAGCTCCCTTTTTTAAATCTCTGTACACAGCCATAACAGTTTTTGGAAAATGGAATGGTTTTCCTTGCCTTTTCCATGGTTTGACATTCAGAGATGGTCTTCACAGAGATTAGCTGTTAACTTAATTTAGTGTGTGAGAGAAAGATTCATGCTTTCCCAAAAAATATTAGTGCAAAGTGAAAGTAAAAGCTTGAGCCAGAATTTGAACCCTGCCTGCCAAATCCATTGTTTGTGTAAATAATTTTTCCCTCACTGGCACATGAGTTATGATTTTACAAAGTAAAAAGCAATATTATTTTAATACTAGCAGGGATAAATGGCATTGCCCAGAAAAAAAAAAAAAAAAAATGAAAGAAAAGGAAAAAATTCAGTTATTGGAATTACTTATCAAGTTTCAATTTGAAATTATCCCATGTCCTACAAAACTATTACTGTACCATTCAGAGTTATAACATTTCCCAGGGCAAAATACATAAATAAAAAATGAATTATAGTGTCACTGGGATAAGTCCATAAAAAAAATAAAAATTAATTATAACATCAAAAATAATTATAATAAAATGATTAACTTCTGAAAAGTAAACTTATAAGCAGTATTTCTGAGATGAGGTATTGTAATTATTTACACTATTTACATTGTTTGGACTGTTGTCCTCATTTTTTTGCCATATTCAGTCCTTCAATATCTGTCTATATTTCTGAGATGAGGTATTGTAATTATTTACACTATTTACATTGTTTGGACTGTTGTCCTCATTTTTTTTGCCATATTCAGTCCTTCAATATCTGTCTATATTTCTGAGATGAGGTATTGTAATTATTTACACTATTTACATTGTTTGGACTGTTGTCCTCATCTTTTTTGCCATATTCAGTCCTTCAATATCTGTCTATATTTCTGAGATGAGGTATTGTAATTATTTACACTATTTACATTGTTTGGACTGTTGTCCTCATTTTTTTGCCATATTCAGTCCTTCAATATCTGTCTATATTTCTGAGATGAGGTATTGTAATTATTTACACTATTTACATTGTTTGGACTGTTGTCCTCATTTTTTTTGCCATATTCAGTCCTTCAATATCTGTCTATATTTCTGAGATGAGGTATTGTAATTATTTATACTATTTACATTGTTTGGACTGTTGTCCTCATCTTTTTTTGCCATATTCAGTCCTTCAATATCTGTCTATATTTCTGAGATGAGGTATTGTAATTATTTACACTATTTACATTGTTTGGACTGTTGTCCTCATCTTTTTTGCCATATTCACAATGTTTTGGACATCGTACGCTCCAGCCTTCTTCAGGTGATTGGAATTTCAAACTGAACCCTTTATTTTGTCCACCAGGATAGATTGTTCTAGTTTCACGTGCCATGCCTCTTTCAGATATCTCAGTATCAGTTATCTCCCTTTTAACTATTAGGGTTACTAGATTGAGCTACTTTTGAAATTTCACTACTTGAGACTTTTGGGGCTACTTAAAAAAAAAAAAAAAAAAAAACTTGGGTTACTAAGAAGAAAAAGTTAAATTCAAAATCTATGAATGTTTGGCTTTTAAATTTTGCCCCATTGCTCACTTGATACTTCAATCTAGCAAGATGACTCATTTACTGTTACTCCATGCTTCCTTTTACAACTGACAATATAGAATATATGAATAGGGCTCTAAAAAGATCTAGGCTCAACCTTTTTGAAAATCTTATAAAATGAAAATTATTTTGTTTTTAAATTCCTCCTTGGTCAAGAAGAACTTTTCAGCACCCTGTTATATGCATAATTAATGTACTTTAAAAAAAAAAAAAAAAAAAAAAAGAAGCTTATCATAATGCTTACAATCTACTCACTTTCAAGCATGTAAAGCTATGCACTCATATTTAATACCTATATGTATATCTACATATTTAAATGCTGAAATGAAGAAATATATATAAATGGATGCAATCACAAATAGTGATAAGTTAGTTGATTAGTGAAAATACAGGTAGGTAATAAATAAGGAAGGAAAATAGCAAACAGTAAAAAGGAAGAAAAAAGAAACTATATTAGGCATATTATTATATAAGTGTCTGATTAGTCCATCTGTGCAATCGAATGATTTACTTGCCTATTTCTGCTCACAATCTTTTCATTCAATTGAATCAGTTTTTTTTTCATGAATTTGGCGATTCCACTTGTATTAATGAATTAGTCATATTGAAAGGAAGTTTCAGGCAAACTGAATGAAGCTGTTTATTGGCTCAATGTTTCAATGATTTTTAAATACCTTTGGTGAAAATAGAACTTTGCCTAGAAGAAAACAAAAAGAAAACAATTATTACACATGTCCAATAATAGTCTGTTATATTTGCATTTTATCTTTTATCTGATCATTGGTAACAATTAAAAGGTTATATTTATATGATCTAAAAACAACTTTGTGTTAGGTTTAGATCTGACTGTACTAATACATCTTTTATATGCTATGTTCCTTCTGGACATGCATGATCATGGCTATCCCCAGTTTCTAGTCCTTTGTCACTCTCAGCAAATGTTGGTGTTTTAATATCCTTCCCACTTCCTATTCTGCTATTTATTTACACAAGTTAGATAAGCTACTGGTTGTTTCCTTCTCCCCCAAATGCTTTCAATATGTCTTATGAGTTACAAATTCTCCAGGCTCTCTTTCCTCATTATGTATCTCAATTTCTTTCTAATTCTATGGTTTCCTTTTAGTTTCCATTTTCTTAAGATTTACACATTGCTAACATGTTTGGTGCATGGATTTATCTTCTGTTGAATCACATTTCTTTTGCCTGAGGTCTCCTCTTCATTTGTGAGGAAATTTTCCTGTATTCATTGCCATAGAGGAATACTGAGACTGAACAAAAATTTAACATTCTTTTCTTTGTTTCTAATGAAATTTTCCAGTTTCTTGATAGTTTGTTTAGCTTTTGGAAGGCACCCTTCAATATTTCACTGCACATGAGGTGTCTTAATAAAATTGATGAGCAAAGTTCAAAATTTTCTAAATTGTAGTTGCTGTCTTTATATATTTTAGTAGACAATATTAAGCATGAGCAAAAATTTAAGAAAACCTAAGGGAAAACTTAAAATGACAAATGATAATTGAAATACCATGTTACAATGTTCTAAAAATAGAAAACTTATGTGCCACACATAAACTTTGTATTTTCTCCTTCTCAAGCTCATGTTATCTACTGACATGAAGAGGAAAGACTATATTGAATCCATTCCTAAGTCAGTTGCTAAAAATGTCAGTTCACCCTGCTATTTACCTGGAGCTCATTGATAAGAGCCAAAGAAGAATCTGCAATATTATTGGTACAGATCTGGCAGCTCAGCTTCAGTCACTTTCCCATTGCCTTAAGGTTGCCTTTCTATGTCTCTTCATGGTAATTGTGCAGATGAGCTCTTTGCTATGGTATGTAGAGTGTTTGAATTTAAGCTGGTGTCAAGATCTCATCAATTTACAGTTGAACTGGCTAGATGTAGACTTAAATTCTATGCTAACAGTTTCTTCTCACACTTCTCACTTGTGGAACTCCCTTCAGACTCCTTGCTTTTTAGTCAACTTTAATCAGCAAAAATTTAAGTGCAATGTCAATTGCTATCTATCTGATTACTCTCTTCTCTTTCAGCTCCTCATTGTTGTTTCTGTTCCTAATCCTTCCACACCCTGTAAACCCTTGTGTTTTAGTGGCATTAATGTCTTGTTTTGGGTGATTCTGATTTTAAAAAATATTCAAGTACATTGTTTTTATAATTGCCAAAAATGTTGAAATGAAAATTAAAGGATAAAATTCATTTGGTTTCTATCATTTTTTTTTTGTTTAAGAAAATATAAAACAATCTTGATAAGCGTTTGTCAATTCCATTCCCTGTGCTGTTAATATGAAACCATCCTCAACTCCAACATTACATATACACATAAGATACTCTGAAAATTACTCCAATCATTTATTTCCATGGAAACACCAGAAATGGAGCATAATAGCACCAATGGACAGAGCAAGTTTTTGGCTACACATTGGCTCTGTACACCTAAAATAAAAAACTAAAATCAGACAGAAACAAAAATTCTTAACAAATCAAACATGCAAAATTAATATTTCTCAACAGATGAGTCACCATTGTCTAAGCAAATTTGAAATTTTGCAATTTTCTCTTCTCTTATTGGCCTCTCTCAAAGTTTTTTTTTTTTCACAGGTTCTTTCACACTCAGTAACCCCTTGTGTCTTAGTGGTTTTATCACCTTGCTTGGAATGAAATAATTAAAAAGAAAAAATTAAAACTTTAAATCATATTTTGCCACATTACAGGTTTTATTGAACCTGACACTTCTTCAGTGAAATTCTTTAAATCCTCAAGTTTTCAGTCATAAACCGCATTCTTAATATGGCAAAAATAAAAACATTTAGAGATGTGATATTGAAGGAAATTGCTCTCCAAATCAGTTGTCCTGCTATCCCAAGCCATTTAAATACTTGAGGATTTAAAGAATTTCACTTAAGTATTGTCAGGTTCAATAAAATCTGAAATTTGACAAAATATGATTTAAAGTATTCATTTTTTTTTATTGTTTTTATTAAAATCATTTTACTTCAAGTGGTCGCAATCTCCCAAGCCACTGACTTGGTAATTTTCTGTTTAAAAAGTCTAATGACAGGTATATTTTGCAGGTGCATCATCACATTGAAAGATTGTTGTTTGCCATGCTCTTCTAAATAAGTTTGAGGGAAAAAAAAAAGCCATTGTCCAATGTGTTCAAGTAGTTTTCACCTGTTATGTTTCCAATGATAAATAAAAGGTCCATAATCCTTGACTAATGACAACTACAGACATTTACTTTTGGGATTGAGTGACATTTACCAAATTGTGTCTGTGGGTGGTTCACTGCTATGCAAAACATTTTCGTTATTGTTTGATTTATTAACAATTTATTTGTATCTCATTTTGCTTTTCTTCTATTTTTAGTTTTCATTAAGACTTATTTTAATGCTTAGTTAGACCCTTAGATGAAACTTCAAGGATGAACATCGAGGAAAAAGGCCTAGAAAATTTGACACTCACATGACATACTGAAGGCGAGAGGGAAACAGGGAACTAACAATTTTATGCAAATGGATGGCAAAATACAGAGTGGGAGGGATAGGAAAAGGAAAACATTGCTCAGCACTACAAAAGATATGAAATTGTGGAGAACCATAATCGTCTACATCCTGAAGGGACACAACAAATAGATGACTTTCACTTGTGATGAACAAGTGCCTGCATGACATATATTCATATAAATCTGCACCCATACAGCATTAGCCACAGCCGATGAATGTCAGTGGGAGCAATTTTTTCTATTTCTTTTTTTTCTAATATAGAATTCAATGGCACCATTCTGCTTCATAAGCATTTTGATGTCAGATGCATTTTTTCTTTACTTCTCTTCAACTCACATATAAAAAAAATTGGAAGAGATTTAGAGGTTACTGGTGGTAAGGTTCAACCTCTTCTGCCAAACCAGCAACATCCCTCTCTGATCTCAAAATAGGCTGTATTACACAGCAAGTCACATATTTAAAAAGAAATAAAAAGGAAAAAAAAGGTTTTATTCTCATTAACTACTGTTAAAGCCTCGTTTTAAATATATTTCTCAGAGTTTAAATATTTTTCTGTATGTCTGTATACAAACTTCTTATTAAAAAAAAAATACAAACTTTCCTTTCAATTTCAATATAAACAAACCTTTTGTACAGAGTTGATTGATGCATTGCAGGAATTGAAGATTTATAGAAACTTCACTCAAAACATCTAAAAAAATGTTTGAAGAAAGAAAAAAAAAAAGTAAAAATTAGATTTGAAAAAAAAATAAAGCAAAAAAAATGTTGAGAGGCAATAATTATTTCTCACCCTAAAGTTATAGAAAAATCGCAAATTCTCAAAACATCACCAAAATGTATCTTTTGAGAAGCTGATGTTTTGAAAATAGACTGCTTTCTTTTTTTTATTTTTAGTCATAGATATATTAAATGTATTTTAGTAGATAGCCTAATTTAATACGAATCCAGAGAAAAGTAAAAAAAAAAAAAAAATCATTTAAATGTCCTTCAATATAGCATAAACCTAAACGTAAATATATCTTTGTGTTCAATTTAATATTTGTCGGATTCATAAGTAAACAAGTTACTGCTTAGGATGAGCTAATCTGTTCAGCAACTGGTTAATGTTTTATTCTTTTGAATTGATAACATCTTCCCCCTCCTAGACTGGTTTAGGGGCGAGAATGTTTAAAATAAGTATAAATTACAACCCATAGTTGACATGTTCCAAACTGTCATCTTTCTACTTTTGGAGGACCAGTTGCCAATTGTGTTTCTTGTTTAGAAGAAAATACACTGGTACTTGAAGTTTTCCAAATAACAATGCCCTACATACATAAGAATTTTTCCATACTATCTTAAGACAGAAAATACAAAACAGTGATATTTGTTCTTATGTTACTACATTAAACTAACAAAAAAGAAAAAGGCCAAAAATTGAAAATGTTTCACTCTTTTAGAAAACTTTTATAGGATATGCAGATGACACTTTGATGGCAGCAGACAGAAAGAAAAGCACTGGATATCCTAAACAGGGTATTTTACTGTTGAAATAGTTGAATGCAACCACCACTTCTACTCCAACAATTTCTTTTCTCACACTTCCCATTTGTGGAACTCCCGGAAAAGATCAGATTTCCAGCTGCCAGGCAACCTCAAATAGAGATTCTTTTGAGCCACTGTAGAGGCATTGTTAATATATGGTGCCACTGCTTGGACATTAACTAAAACCCTAGAGTCTAAGCTTGATGGCATACATACTCAGATACTGAGAACTATACTTAACATCTCTTAGAGACAACATCCAAATAAATCACAGTTGTATGGACCTATTCCTGATACGTCTACAATCTTATGCAAATGCAGAATGCACTTTGCAGGACACTGCTGGTGAGCAAAACAAGAACTTGTGACTGATCTAGTGCACTGGACACCTAGACATGGCTCAAGATGGGATGGTTACCCAGCTACTATCTACATTAACCAGCTATATTATGACACAGAATGCCACCCTAATGACCTTCTAACCTTGATGCAGGACCATGATAGTCGGCATGATAGATTCATGAATGTTCGAGCCAGCTTGACCAAATAATAATAATGAGGAAAGAAGGCATGAAGAATTTAACACTCATGAGGCATATCATGGGCAAGTGGGACTGGAGGAGGTTGCAAGCCACCACCTTGATGAGTATATGAGGGTGTAGGAGATTTGGCAAAAGACAGAAATTGCTAAATGCTACAAGGGGTAGAAAGTTGTGGAGAGCCATGACTTCCCATGTTTTGAAGAGATACAGCACATATAAGAGAGCAAATGGAGTAGCTCTGAAGTTGTTGATTTACAATGAAAGAGTCCAGTTTAGCAGATATTATGTTGCAAACTGAACAGTAGTTTTGTAAAAAGAGACACAAATGCAAGAGCACATTTTATACTATAGAATGTAAACCAATTACCTACTTGAGAGTTAATTCATTCACTTTTCTTATAAAAATGATTGAATGCATGACTGTATTATTCTTTTTCTATGTGCTATGACCCTTAAGCATATGAGCGATCATGGCTCTCCACAATTTCCTCTCTTTTGTAGCTCTTAGTAAAATCTTTTTTTTGTTATCTCTCCTAATCTTTGTTTTGTTTTTCGATTGATTTGTTTTCTACGGTTTCTCAACCTTCTGCCAGTTATTTAAAACCAAAAAATATTTTTTTAGATTGTAAGAATTTTTTTTTTGTAGATAAGGATTTTAGTAATAAAAGTCTTACTTAATTAAGCCATAGCATTCCTAAGTCATTATCCATTACATCATCCACATATCCAAGCTTATAGCACTCGGTATTCCCAAGCAGTCACCCATCTAGGTATTGACCAAGCTCAATGTTACTTAACATCAGTGATTATACAGGAAGCAATATTTCAATGCAATAGGGTTTTGAGCCTAATCCCTGTTCTGCTAACCATGTCCACAGGCTCATTAGGTAGGGGTTATGCAGTTTTCCATTGTTTTTTTTTTTGCTTTCAATATGTCCTGTGAGTGTCAAATTTTACAAACTCTCTTTCCTCGTTATGTGCCCTAGAAATTTCAACCCTCTCTCCTTGATATTAATTATAAGTGTCCTTTTTGCTTTGATTTTATCCAAAACTTTGTCCTTAATCACATGTTCAGTTTATGGTATTTTCAGCCTCCTTCTGTAGAACCACTAAATTTTTTAAATATTGCATAGCATTCTGAGGTACAGAGGGACACACTTTGGGAATCTGTTTTAATGCTCTCTCTTGTCAAAGTAATACCTACACTAGGTCAGATTTTTTTATACAAGTTAATACTTTCACAAAATTAGTATTAACTGTTGTAGGTGAAAATTTCAGCATCTATTAAGGTATTATAAATAAATTTCCACTTATAACATCCATTTTTATTAAATATTTAAAATGACTTATTTAGTAATATGAGAGTATGCAGCTTGAGGAGTGTCCATCATATTGTAAATAAGAATGATAATACTGTCACTGATATTTATATTTTAATTTCAGAGATAATACACACACACATTGTATGTATGTATATATATATATATATAAAAAAAAGATGGTCATGTAAGAAAGATATATTGAATGGTAGAAGAACTGTATTGTAAATATATTGGAGTTTATATTGATTGATTTGTTCTTTCACAGGTTATTTCAAGCCAGAAAATATTTTTAGATTGTAAGAATTTTTTGGGAGATATTGATTTATTGATACAAATCCTACTAATTAACCCATAGCTGGGGTGAGAAGAAGTGAATTCATAACATTTTCAAGGGTATTTACATGTAAGTCAATATAACAAACCCAACCAGAATTGGAACATAACTTTCCGATTTCCAATTTTGAGCCATTATCCATGACATCACCCAGGCATCCAAGCTTATAGGACTTGGTATTCCCAAGTGTCACCCATCCAGGTACTAACTAGTTTCGATGTTGCTTAACTTCAGTGATTGGACAAGAACCGGAGTTTCAATGTGATATCACCATAAGTCTGGAAATTACAAGATCAGAGGAACTTCAAAACAGTAACTGGAAACATAGTTATGAAAATATCAAGAAATAAAATTGGTTTTAACAGTGTTGTAAATATCTTTTTTAGTTTACTTTTAAAAATATGCCATGTCCTCTTATGACATTGAAAATCATAACTCTCCACAGTTTTTTTCTTAAGTATCTGTGAATTGTCCAACTTCTTGGGAAAGATAGTGAAGTGGTCTCCTGTGGCCTTCTTCACAGATTTAAATTCAGAAGTGGCCTCCTGGATTGGAAGCCAGTCAAAACTAAAGAGGTCAGTCTTCCCTGCTATTTAAGTCATAGCTGTCACTTTCCAAACACTAATGTAGCTTCCTTGTACCTTTTCTATAAATACTTTCATGGTAATTGTTCTTATGACATATTAAAGATCAAAGGGACAGAGGAAGGCAGCAGGCTGATATTTCTGTGTGAATGGATGGTAGAATGGAGAGTGGGGGGGGTGGCAAAAAGACCAATTTTACTAAGAGCTACATAGGATAGGAAGTTGTGGAGAGTCATGATTGCACACATCTTGAAGGAACGTTGCACAAAGAAGAATTGAGCTGTGTTTTCTTAAACATTTCAGTTTTATTTGCTTCCACTTATCAAATATTATCTGAAGAAGAGGCAAACATACACGGAAATATAAATAGAATTATTTGCTGATTTATACCAATTACAAAAAAAATACATTTTAAGAGTTATTTTTCTTCCTCATATTTTAAAAATGTCTGAGGGATAAGTCTAAAGGCAAAAGATTACAGTCTATGGCATTAAAGGTATATGCATCTATGTCTGATATACACTGACATTCTAAAAGTAATGTGATAGGTGTCTAAAATCATGTAGCACCTCCCTCTCATTTACAAAAGTGCTGCAACAATGGTATCAATTCCATATATGGTCAAAAGAACTCTTAAGAGTTTCAGTCTGAATTTCTGGGATGAAGAGTTATTATTTACACTATTTACATGTGGATGATTGTCCTTATCTTTGTTGCTGTTATAGTATTTCAGCCATTGTGCTCCTAGCCTTCATCAGGTGTATGCCAATCTGGGTAACCAACAGAGTATTCCAAATAGAACTCTTTATTTAATCTATGGGTGTATACCATTTTTGTTCGACTGGCCATGTCTATGGAAATCTTGTCCAGTTCTTATTCTTAGTATTGTTCTGTTTCTACGGAGTTCAAGTGCATACTGCCTGACTTAGGGATTGAACTCACAATTACTATGTCACCAAATTCAGAAACCACTGCTTTAATCCACAGGGCAGTAACCCAGTGATGAAAACCCAGGGTGTGAATATATTGTAAAAATATGTGATGAGCAGGTTTCAAGAAAATGGGTGGGTATGTGGCAAGCTCTATAGAATCAGAAGAAATGGGGAAGCAAGAAAGAAAAGAGAAGAAAGAAAAATAAAAAAAATAAATAAAAAAAAATTAATAGGGTAATTTAATTAAAATTATACTGGTTTAATGATATTTTTCTCTTAACTTTTATGTAGAAAAAAAAAATCACTGAAGGTAAATAATACAGAGATTTACATTGTGGTTAAACTGTCAACAGTGTAACCACAAGTAGAAAAAAACTGTTTACAGTTTAACTCTCAAGTAGAATAGCAGAACTTAAATTTAAAATTCCTGACAAGCACAAATTTTTCTTTGGAAAATTTAAATCTTCAGATCAAGCATGAAGATCATAGTAGAAAATTTGTTTAATAAAATGGAAAAATTTGTATTTATATATATTTATCAATCCTCAGCAAATCTAGATAAAAAAAAAATTAAAAAGAAAACTACTTTGATATAATAAAAACTCTTTCTTCTTCATCTGGGAGGAGATTATCCAGCATTCACTGCTATGTAAAGGGACTGATATTATATAAGAGTTCAATACGCTTTTTTGTTTCTAATGAAAATTTTCCTGTTAATACATTGCTTATCTTTTGGAAGGCATCTTTTGTTATTCCAATGTGCCCTTGGATTTCAGTGTTGCATTTTTTGTCCTCTGTTCAAACTTTTCTTTTCAGATATTTAAATTATTATACTTGCTTTGGTACCAATCAGAATTTGAATCAATACATTTAATTTTTTTTATTTAATTAAATATTATGGAGGCTGTACATTCTCAAGGAAGATAAGTAATGAGGTTAGTTTCAGTAGACTACATTAAGAGTAAATTTTGTTAATTAGTATACAGATTATGCTAATTATCATACAGTTACTGACATTTATTTTCATGGCAAACAACTGTTAATCCTTCATTTTCAATGTGCGCATCATTGCTCTCTGCAGCTGACAACATACATGAAATGTAATACACTAGCTTTTCACTTCTGTTTTCCACTTGATAAGACCTCACTACTTCTCTTCTGTAATCAGAAATGTTTACATATACCAGAAATTTGAAGGATTGACATATTTCTGCAAAGGTAAAGGCTGCAATATTTTTTTTAGTAATTTTTGTCTGATCTGCTCTCCAAACCAAAGTTTTCGTCTTCTTTATAAAATGACATAAGGTCCCAATAATAGTTGACTATTGGAGTAAAGGAAGCATATCAAATATAAATTGTATATCACTCAGTCTGTAATAAGTTGGTCGGTCAACTTGACTGGCATGCCTCGCACTTCTGCACTACTGTCCTAACATCTGCCTTTTTGACTGCTGGGTCAACCATCTTTGAGAAGTAGAGCATCCGTTTAATCCCAGGATGCCCACACTGTTCATGTGTACTCATGATCTGCTCGAGGTCCATACGTGCATGCGCTGGTCAAAAGTTGCACTGAAATCAGGCTCATTTATTGCAATGGAGGCTCTGAGGGGCACGTTCTCAGCGGCAAAATTCACCTCACTTATATGGACTCCTCCCAAAAACCATCAACAGCTTTCTCCTCTTCAACTAGATTGCTAATTTCTATCCCTGTCTGCACTTTTGATAAGTATGTCCTATACACTTACATCAGAAACACTTTATTTTCACAGCACAAGGTAGCTGATATATCTTTTACACTGCATTTAGTCAACTAGTACTTAGATATATGGATGTTACCTAGAGCCTAAACTACAAAAAAAAGATACTGACTTTTTGAAGTCTACCCAGGACAGGTACCTTGGTCTAGTTACACACAAAATCAAGCTACTATCACTTTATTCAAGATGCCAGCTCACCAATCTGTGTGAAGTGTACAACATATGGAATTGCAGTAAACAATTTCTTCACCTTCTCAAACAGGATGATGCCTTGTCACTCATACAAATTCATAAAACAGCACTCAAAGTGTTGCAAGACCCAAGCTCTGAGGTGATAGACAGGTGAAACTGTTTACCTAGTGATGTTGTGAATGCATCAATGCTGGTTATTTACAAGAAGAAACTGAGGACCCTGCTCAAATTGACTGAAGAACTGTTAA
The DNA here is from genome assembly GCA_903632075.3 of Acanthosepion pharaonis. Lineage (NCBI taxonomy): Eukaryota > Metazoa > Mollusca > Cephalopoda > Sepiida > Sepiidae > Acanthosepion > Acanthosepion pharaonis. Next base: position 36,729 of record CAHIKZ030001263.1, on the reverse strand, counting down.
TACTAATTCTTATTCACAACAGAAACATTTACATTTCTATGACAATATGTGAACAGGATGTTAAGTCATTCCATGGTAGGTCTTGTGTACTTTGAATATTTTCGGAAAATTTTGTGTTTGCCACAATTGCTACAATAATTTCAAGGGCTTTCTCTATTGCAGAGTTCAATCAGTGATGTTCATTAATTTAGTTTCTGAAATTTTACTTCTAAGAACAGAAGACATACTGACTGATTGACACATTGTTGTGTCCTGAAAAGGGAACAAAAAGTGCTCAAAAATTTAATTCAAGGCAGGATGAATGTTTTATGTTCCATAGGTTGACATAGTTTTCTCATCAAAATTGCATAACATTCAGCCCCGGCCATAATAGTGGTCATTGTTGACCATCATCTTGTACATCTTTAGGGGATAAAAATTCAAGCATTTTAAATAATTTCTCCCATCTTTCTCTGTTCTACTCTGTCTTAATTCCAAACAAACTGTCAATGACTCCGATATCATAAATTCCCATGTTAATTCTTTTCACCTTGTCTCCAATTTTATATATGAAGTAATGCCTGAAAAACAGTCACCCAAATGTTTATATCATGATATGCAGCACTTTCACCTGGTGGGATTATCACAAAACTGAAGGCAGATAATTAAGATAAGGTAAGTCAATTTGTAACAATGCTATCAATGACAAAGAAAAAGAGAAAAGGTTCAGTTATCTAAAAAAAAAAAAAAAAAAAAAAAAAAAAGAGAGAAAGAAGAGAGAGAAAGAAGAGAGAGAGAGAGAGAAGAGAAAGGTAATATGATAAATAAATAAGACAAATAAATAAGACAAAAAAGAAGTGCAAAAAGAGGAAATAGATAAAGAAAAGAGAAAAAATAAGAAATGAAAGGTAGAAAAAATAGAAAGGGATAGTGAAGAGAAAATATATTGGGAATAATAAACACAAACAAAAAAGGAAAGTAAAAGAAAACAATAAGACTGAAATGAAATAGGGGAACAAATGATTGGAAGAAGAGTATGGGGGGAGCAGAGAAAGAAAGATAAAAAAAAAAAAAAAGCCCGAAAGGAAATGTTTAATATCCAAAATAAATCCAATAATCTCAAAATCCTTTTTCATGATCCTTAACAGAAAAGGACTGAAAAAGGAAAAGTAACAAAGGAAAATGAAAGAAACAGTAAAGCAAATTAAAAAGTTCACTTTCTTGAAAAACTTTGAAGATTATAGATTAATGGCTCAGAAATTTTAAAATTCACTTCAATGTCAAAATTCAGGGAAACTACAAATATTCAAGTTCTTCAAATATCATGTGGCATCTTGTTTAGTTAAACAAGATGCCACATGAAAAACATGCCACAGAGTTAACAATTAACAAAAGGAGTCCTTAAATATCTGGTTGTTTTTGTTTAGCAGCATATCAACCTCTGTGGGTTATTTAACGACAAAATGTAAATATTTTTTTTTACACAATTTTATTTTATTTTAGATAATAATAGTTTACTGATACAAATCTTACCAATTAACTCATAGCTGTGTGGAGGAGAAGAGGTGGATTCATGCCTTTTTCAAGGGTATTTGCACAGAGGTAAATATAATGAACCCAACTGGAATTGGAACACAGCTTTCTGATTAGCAATTCCAAGCTATTATCGATGGCACTGCCTACATATTCAGATTTACAACAGACAGTATTCCAAAGTAGTTGCCCATCTAAGTTCTGACTAGGATCAACACTACTTAACTTTGGTGATCATACGAGAACTGGTATTTCAATGTAAACCTCATTTTCCAAAATTATTTTACACATATGTGTAAAAGCTAAAGGTGATAATCTTCACATTTTAATTAACAAAATTGAGTCAAAACTAACTAATTATTTTGCTTATGTGTGTTTTTTAATTTCTTCTCTAATATAGTGAAAAATATATTTCTTCACTTCTAGAATGGAAAGAAATAAAACAAAAATTGAAATTAAGCAAGCAGAAAAAAATAATGGAAAATATGTCAATAAAATTAACAAAGATAAAAAAGAAAATTTCTATATACAATTTGTCATGTAATAAGATGAACTGCCTTCAGCACATTTGAAAAGCCAAAATAAACATATAAATGTTGAAAAATTATAGAAGAGAAGAAAGCTTTTAAAATATCAATCTAGTAAAAAATAAAAATCAGTTATCTTAGGATTCCACACAATCTGACAACAGAAGTTGATATCTTTAATGCTATTTGCTGAAGAGAAAATCATCTATCCATCTAATGCTGGAAAAAAAAAAAGATGAAATAAAAACGGATAAAATATAAGAAAAAAATAATACTAGAAATGGAGAACAAAAAGGATTCTATATCCCATGAATTTGATGAGGCAAATTGATAACTTTCTGTTGACTGGCATAAAAATAACAAAAATTCAAAATTAGATTTCTTCAAACAAATGTAAAATGCTCTCATCTTTCATGATCCATAACTTGATGAGGTGAACCGATAACTTTTTCCATCTGTATCAAGCTTAAACTCAGTCTTGCAGATACTGAATGAATACTGAAAAAAAAATAAGGGAAAAATGAAAACAAATTAATGAAACAAATTGGGAGGAAAGAAAGAAAAAAAAAAATCCGTGATTTACAATCAGCCATGATCCTTATAAAATAAAAAGGGTCAATATAAAACCTATCAAACCATAATAAAGAATAGTCTTGATTGATCCTTCACCACCTGTTGAGGCAATATCTACCATCTTTGTTGACCTCATTTTCACTTGATATGAAAAAAAAAAAAAAAAAAAAAAAAAATCATTAAAATAAAAACCAACAGTAAATTCTCTCTCTAATCTTGCATTGCTTGTTGATGTATCAAATCTTTGTGTTGAACCTAAAATTTAGATACCTCAATTTCCCCCTCCCACTAAACCAAAATAAACAAAAGAAAAAAAAAGTACAGTATCTAATCACCCATGATCCCTCACTATCTCATAAAGTAACTTTATGGCTTCCTCTATCATTACCAATCTCAAAATCATCCAGGCAGAAAGAACTCCTGCCAATAGAAAAATCACACCAACACATATCTCTCTCCCCATATATATATATATATATATATATATATATATATATATATATATATATATATATATATATATATGATTAAAAAAAAAAAAATATATCTTAAAAAACATCAAATTTTCAGAGTCAGCTTTTAATGTCATCCATCATTACATCTCCATAAAATTTTCTCGGAAAACCACAGGTAAAATAGTTATTGTCATATGAAATTTCAGTGGTGTATCTCAACCAGGTAATAGGATAGGATAATATAAACAGGAAAATGTAGGGACAGCAAATCAAAGTTAATGGCACAGCAAAAAGGAAAGCGAGTGAGTGAATGATAAGGTACCCTATTCTTCTGTCCTTCCTGACATTGGCGCTTACATCTTTTCCCATTTCTGCATCATGTGATTGATGGAGAAGATGGAATTTCACCTATTCTAAACGTTTAGAAATTTAAATTCAGTCGTATTTTATTTTTATTCAGTCAATTTATCAACAATTAGATTTATTGTGTGTGCCTCTCTTAATTAATCCTTTTCTTTCTCCCTTCATTTTTATCTCTCAATTTATATCTGTTAGCCTCTACCTTGAATGGTTCTGGAGTCTGGATTAGACAAACTTTAGTATTAGACAGAGAAAAAAATTAGATTGTGTGTAAAAATTTACTACATATTTTGGAGATCATCAAATTTATTTTAGGCAATGTATAAAACTACCAACAGCATGAAAGAAGGTACACTAGTGTCAAACTAATAGATGTTTTTATGTTGGAAAATGTACTATGCAAGTCAAAACATCATTTAAGTTCAGACTTACAATAAATGCTAACATCAGCAGTTTCCTTATGAGGAAACATTTAGCATTCATCAACCGAGTTTTATCCAAAATTCTTGGGACCAGAATGCTTCAGTTTTCAAGATATTTCATTTGTATATAACATCTATAATATGGGGAAACTTGGGAATATATCATGAAGGTAGTTTTATATAAATAACACATACCCTGAAAGTAGTTTTATATAAAATTTAATAAATTTTGTGTGCATACAGATACAGGTAATGATGCTAGTCATGTAATGCTCAAACAGTTTTTTAAGTGGTGAAATTAAGATTTCATGTAAAATTAATGTTTGGTACTTTTTGTACATATACAAAAACCATGATAACTACTTAGAAAAATATATAAATGCAGGACTTTTTGACATTTTGAATAATACCTTTACTGAGTACAAAATGCCTGGTACATAATCCATGAATGAAGGTGTTGTTGTGACAATTACTAGCATAAAAATGGTGCCAATGTAGGCTACATAGGCTGGGCTTTCTGAAATTCTCCATTTATGGCAAGTCATGTCCACACCAGTAAAACTTTTGGAATTTTGGATAAAGGATACTGAACCTGTACTACTTTCAGTTGAGATTTGTAAAATCTTTCTCTTAAAACAATTTTTCAGGAAAATAGATCTCAAGTCCAGTAGCTGTTGTTGCTCTTTCCAGTATTGACAAGGTATTTCCTTCCTAAGCTTTTATTTGAAATAGTGTGGAATGTAAACTTCTTGATTATATCATTATTTACTCTTTGAGTTACATTTAATATCTACTTTAGTTGTTGCTACTGTTGAAAGTCCTCAAGCAATATAGTTTCTGTTATCTAGTACATTCTTCATATCCAATGTATGTGTTTATTTATAAATATGATTATTTACACTAATCGAACTGTTATCCTCATCTTCATTGCCATATTCACAACATTTTGGCCGTTGTACACTTCAGTCTTCTAAAGGTGATAAAGGGTTTGGTTCAACATTCCAATCACCTGAAGAAGACCAGAGCGTACAATGTCTGAAACATTGTGAATATGGTAATGAAGATGAGGATAACAGTCTGAATAATGTAAGTAATCATATTTACAAATCAACACATACATTGGGTATATTATTAAGTACAGATATAAGAAAAACATTACAAATTTGACATATTTTGCAAAGCTAAATTAAACAGCAAAACTTATTCCTTATTTAATGTTGAATTTAATCCTTATGTTCAATTCATCATGTTGGAACAGAGAAATGAAGCTAATTACATAATGAAACATGTTAAATTTATAAAAATTTTCCTATTGTTCCTGTGCTGCTGTCAATTGAATTCATAAAATCTTTCATTTAAAACAATTTTTCAAGAAAATGTTTCTCAAATAGAGTGATTGTTAATTATTTTAGTGATGGAGATTTCCTTCCTAACCTTTTATTTGAAGTAGTGTGGAAAGTCAACATCTTTATTATGTCATTATTTTGTCTTTTCTCATGTGACATCCCTTTTAACTGCTACTACTGTTGAAAATACTCAGGTGATGTGGTTTCTGTTATCTGGTACAGTTCTTTGTTTGTGATTCCGTAACACCAGGCCACAAGGTTCAAAGAAGAATGGTCTTCACCAAAACCCTCAGGCTTCACTTGCCCAAAGCCATTTTTAACCATTAAATTTAGAAAGTGGCAGTATGCAGCTGAGAGTTTAGATATTTCTGAACAGGTTTAACACCGTGCATGACATCCATATGAATGTCTTGTTCTCACACAGCTTTTTAAGATTATGACTCGAGTTTTCAAATTAATGTTTTGGTTTGGTTGCAATTTGTAGTGTTGGGCAAATCTATCTCAAGCACATCTTATTCTATGTTCAATTTCCTTTTCTCGTATACTAAATTTGTTATAACTGATACTTATACCAAGGTATTTAAAACATTTGGTATTTTTATGATAGATTCAGGGTATGTACCATTATTGTTTTCATTCCAATTTCAGATCATATTTTCTGTTTTTACGGAAAACAGATTTCTCAAGTCCAGTAGCTGTTATCACTCTTTTCAGCACTGATGGGGCTTTCCTTCCTAAATTTTTATTTGAAGTCATTTGGAACATCAGCATCTTGATTGTCATTATTTTCTCTTTGCATTACATGTGATATCCATTTTAGCTGTTGCTGCTGTTGAAAGTCTTCAAGTAATGTAGTTTGTGATTTTGTCGCACCAGTTAACAAAGTTCGAAGAAGGATGGTTTTAGCAAAGACCATCCTACATGCTTTGCTTGCTCAAAGTCATTTTTAACCATTAATCTTAGGAAGCAGTGGTATAGAGCTGATAGTTTTAATATTTCCAAATGACTTTGGCATCATTCATGACATCCTTATGAATTTTTCCATCTGACTAGCCTATTAAAGATCATGACTTAAGTTTTCAGGTTAATGTTTTGGTTTTGTACCAATTTGTGGTATTGGGCAAAACTACCTCTAAAAATGATGCAATGTTTAGAATACATTTTGTCTATTATACTTTGAAAAAGGCATTCTGTTAAAACATTTAATTAACATAAACAAGATCAGAATGAAAGGTGCTTATTTCATGCAAAGCTTTTAAAAGAAAAAACAAAGAAAAAGATACTTGCTTCAGTACTTTAATTACACATAATGCCAGTAACATACCAGAAATTGTACTCCTACCATTTTATTAAAAGTCTATCCAATGCCGCTCATATATCAGTCTTCAGAACAGCTGATTCCTAAGCTCATTTCCATATTTTTAATGTATAGATAGAGTTTTCTTTAAATATATTGATGTATCCATCAGATCTGCCTCAAGAAAAGAAAATTTAATACAGTTGGGAAAATTGAATATAAACTAAATATGCTTTATTTCACTTTTCTACGTTCTTGAACACCAAATCATAATTTTGGAAAAATTCATGAAAGATTATAAAAATGTTTCAGAAACATTTTTTTTTCAAACATTTTGAATTTTAAGTTAAATAAGTCATATAAGTCCTAAGTCTTAAATAAGTCCTAAGAAAATAGAAGCTAAAGGGGGGAGGAAAGAGGAATAAAGAAATAAAGAAAGAAGGAATAAAGAAAGTGGGGGAGAAGAGGAATAAAGAAAAGAGAGAGGAGGGACATAGAGAGGACAAAAAGAAAAGGAAGAGGAAAAGAAAAGGAAGAGGAAAAGAAAAGAGAGAATAGACAAATAAAGAAAAGGGGGAGGAGGAGTATAGACAAATAAAGAAAAGGAGGAAGAGAATAGAGGAATAAAAAAGGAAGGGAAAGACAGGAATAAAGAAAAAGGGAGGGAAGAGAAGAATAAGATAAAGGAGGAGGAAACAAGGAATGAACAAAAAAGAAGGGAAAAGAATAAAAGGGAAAAGGAGGAAAATAGAGGAAGGGAGGCACAAAAGAGAGGAATAAGAAAATTGAGAGGGCAAAAGAAATAGAGAATGGGCAGAAGGCGGTAAGAAGAATAAAGAGAGGTGGGGAGACAGGGAAAGAGGGAGAAAGGGGAGACAGGGGAAAGAGAAATAAAAAAAGGGAGAGGGAAAAGAGAAATAAAAAAGGGAGAGGGAAAAGAGAAATAAAAAAAGGGAGTGGGAAAGAGAAATAAAAAAAGGGAGTGGGAAAAGAGAAATAAAAAAAGGGAGAGGGAAAAGAGAAATAAAAAAAGGGAGTGGGAAAAGAGAAATAAAAAAGGGAGTGGGAAAAGAGAAATAAAAAAAGGGAGTGGGAAAAGAGAAATAAAAAAATAAAGGAGAGGAAAGAAAAAAAAAAAGGGTGGGAAAGAAAATAAAAAAGGGGGGGGAAAAGAGAAAAAAAAAGGAGAGGGAAGAGAAATAAAAAAAGGGAGAAGGAAAGAGAAATAAAAAAGGGAGAGGGAAAGAGAAATAAAAAAGGGAGAGGGAAAGAGAAACAAAAAAGGGAGAGGAAAAGAAATAAAAAAGGGAGTGGGAAAAGAATAAAAAAAAAGAGGGGAAAGAGAAAATAAAAAAAGGAGGAAAAAAAGAAATAAAAAAATAAGGGAGAGGGAAAAAGGGAAATTGGAATAAAGAAAGAAGGGAAAGAGAATAATAAAGAATTGGCAGGAGATGAAAAGAGAGGAATAAAGTTAGGGAGGGAAAGACCAAAAAGAGGAAAAAAGAAGGAGAGGGAGGGAAAAAGAGAAATAAAGAATGTGAGGGTGGGGAAAGATGAGAATTAAATAATGGGAGGGTGGGGAAAGGAGAGGAATAAATAATGGGAGGGTGGGGAAAGGAGAGGAATAAATAATGGGAGGGTGGGGAAAGGAGAGGAATAAATAATGGGAGGGTGGGGAAAGGAGAGGAATAAATAATGGGAGGGTGGGGAAAGGAGAGGAATAAATAATGGGAGGGTGGGGAAAGGAGAGGAATAAATAATGGAAGGAAGGAGAAAAAGTGAAATAAAGGGAAGGGGGAGAAAGAGAAGAATAAAGAAAGGGAGGCAGAGAGAAAAGGAAGGTGGGAAAGGCGAAGAATAAGGGGAGGGAGGGGAATAGAGGAATAACAAATAGGAGAGAGGGGGAAATGAGGAATAAAGAGAGGGAGGAAAGAAAAAAGAGTGGGAGGAAAGGGAAAGGAAATAGGTGTATTTTCTGAAGAAAATAAACCCACATTTACATCCATAACAGATAAGAACTTTTTATATTTTCATTTCCTTTCTTATTAATTGTTAATAGAGCTATAAATCCTAAATTTATCTTTGTAAGTCTGAATTTGAAAGTCCCATTTTGAACACGTTATTTTCAAGTTTATACTTATTTTGTTTATTCGAAATGTATCATTTTCTATTCTTTTTTTCTAATTTCCTGTTTTCCTCTTTCCTTAATTTTCTACATTTTGTTTTCTTTTTTTCAGATTATCCACATCCACCATCCACCAAATAACCCCCTTCTTTAACCTCCTCATTTTCCGCTTTCCAATAAATTTTTTTTTTTTGTTTCATTCCATTTTATCAGGAAATTTGATCCACTGCATTTTTCTGTTTCCTGCAAACCCTATCCTCCACTAACCCTGACCCAATGCTGGATTGCATTGACCAAGCAATTCAAGAGTCCCTGACTACTAAATTTGACCTCTGGACCACACTGCCATGCCATTTGATTCAATTAGATTCAGACAAGAAGAGAGATGAGTAATCTTTTGCTTTGGAGCAATATCCATCAAGAGATGTCCATCTTGCTGGAAAAAATTCTTTGTAGCCATTAAATTTGACAAATACTGCCCAATGTCTGTTCTTGTTAGATCTTATGTATGACATGGCAGGTAACCCATCTGATCACATGACATGAAAGTAGGAGGTTAGCCGACTGGTGGTAGTGGTGATAGAAAGTTAAAAGAAAGGAAGTTATAATTTATGGGATGGGAGGAATTATTTTTTTTTAATATATTTTAGGTGAGGAAGAATGCATTGTTTTATTCAGACAAAAGTTATTTGCAGAGAAAAGGAAAAGAATGAATGAAAACACAAAGGCATTCACTTGCAGAACTGTATAAAGATATGAGGCAATCACTGAAAAAAAAAAAAAAATATATACAAAAGGAAAGCTGGAAAGTTATCTGCCTGACCCACTTCCTAAAATGATCTAATCAAATGACCAAACAAAAGAATATTTTTTAAAGGGCAACTTGGTTGTTCTGAGAACTTTTCAGCAAGCACTCATATATAGATATACAGTTCTTAAATTTAAATTCTTAGAAAAAGGCTTGCAAAAATATGCACAAATGGACAAACGAATGTATATGCACAAAATAAAATATATATGGTTATCAAAACAGACCTTAATGCACATTTATATTATATAGATCATATTTAAATGTGTGTCATACACACAGTATATGTGGGTGGGGTAATGGATAGCAGCTCATACTGAGAAACCAGACAGCCAAGTTCAAATTCTGATCAAGTTCATTAGATTCACTAATGCACAAATACTCTTGGGAAGGGTATGAATCCATTTCCTACCCCAGCTATAGGTTAAATAGGTTTCAGATTATTTTGCCTATCATTCTGGTTCATACTGCTCTTGGGTCTTTTGAACAGGAGTAGAGGTATATCCTTTGTTTCCTGTTTAAGATTGTATTTCCAGTTCCTTCAAAAGTCTACTTCAACTCTACACTCCTGATATCTCCACCTAAATTCTGAAATTTTATTTACTATTTATTTTTACTTCAATAGGAGCATATAGGTTAGCCTATGGCCCAGTTCATACTCCTCCCCCATCTTTTGAATAAGAGCAGAGGTTTATCGCTTCATTCCTGTTTAGCATTGGGTTCCTGGTTCCCTCTAAAGTCTTTAATTCTCTTTCATTGCCAGTGGGATTATTGCCTTGCTTGGGGTAAATTTATTTAAAAAAAAAAACTCTGTAGTTTATACTGCAACTATGTTGATCAGACAATAGTTACATTTTCTAGGAGAGTGGGAATCCTCTGATGTGATTAACAGTTTCAAACCCTCAGTCACTTGTGACTTTGTGCTAGCACAACCGTTGATGGCTTCTGAACAGTTCTATCTATCCATTTTCACTGACAAAATTTTTGTTCAATCTCGACTGGTTTGGGGTCATCTCACCAAGAAGTCCCCTCCCTGACAGATCTGGATTTCACCATGGTTGATTTATGTTTTATGGTTAAAAAAAACAATGTTCTAATCACTTGACTATGTGTCCAAACATAGAAGATACACTGTTCAATCAAATTTAAAACAAGACAGACACACGTACACATTGTAGAAAGACAACGGACTAGTATATGAAAAACAAGAAATTGCATGCACTTAGTGAAAACAGAACAATCAGGAACTGATACCCAAAATATGGATCACACTATATATAATTAGTAAAACAAACATACTAACACCCACATTAAAAAAACAAAAAAAAACAAACTGATATACACAATCCAATCTCATTTTCTTGTCTTTTTTAGTTCAAAATGGCAAATCCTTTCTAAGCTTGAATGTTTTTCTCTCACGGGCATCACAGCTGCAGAAATCTCTGCCAGCTTCTTGCTTTCTGTTTAAATAGAATTATCTAAAATTAAATGCAATTTCAATAATCATCTTCTGTCGCCTTGAAAACCTGTTCTTTTATTGTCCTCTGCTTTTTTTTTCACTCTCAGTAACCCCTTAGGGCTTAGTTGCTTTTATTGCCTTCCATGGGATGAAGTGATAACAAAAAATATAGAAACAATAGACTATGTGATAGTAAAATCCAAGTTACTTAGATTAACTATTTAGGCTTTTCACATCATATCAATTGTGGTGAATGCGTGTCAGTACAGATGCAAAAGAGGCCTCAGAATGCATGTGGAGAATTTTTTTCAACACCAGTTACATCTGGGTTTGGTTTGTTTTCTTTTATGGCATATCAACAACAATGGGTTATTTAATGCCGACAACTTTTTTCCTGGTAATATTTTGTTTTGTCAAAAATCTATTTCTGGAATTATTTTTTTCCTCAAAAATGTATAGCTAGTCATATTATTTTCAAAAACATATTGCTGGTAATATTTTTTTCAAAAATGTACTGCTGGTAATATTTTTTTCAAAAACGTACTGCTGGTAATATTTCTTTCAAAAATGTATTGCTGGTAATAGTTTGTTTTTCTTCAAAAATTTTATTTCTGGTAATAATTTTTACAAAGTATTTCTGGTATTAAAACCTATTTTTACACTTTTATAATGCTTTTTACCTCAGTTTCAGGGTTAACTATTTGCTCATAGCTGGAACCCTAACAGGTGCTACCACCCCAGGTGAGGATGGACCTGGGAACACCAGCAATTAAGAGGTGGTTTCACACTCCTCAAAACCATATAAGAAATACTCTGTACATTGTGTCTGCCGCAGATCCATTTATAGCATACAACCAGTTTCTAGCTAGGTACTTGGATTCAAATGAATCTGACATCATCTACTTGGCAGACCTCCACAGGCTGTCAACCTTGTATGGAGAGGTATCTGACCGTAGACTTGCATGTGCATTTGTAGCAGGGTTGCCTGAGCACATCAGCAAGTTCCTTTGTGCTTCCACTTGAATGAATGATGTCAACCAGCTATCAGACCAGGCTAGAGTCATACTGAAGGATGATACACTGGTGGCAGAATTGATTGTATCAGCCATAAAATCTGAGCAATTGAATACAGACTTGACTTCTGCTAATGATACACAGAACAATATCATATCCCAGAGATGTGATGGTGCTAATCATTTGGCTAGATATCGTTTGAGTTGACAAACTGGACAAAGTGGGAGCCAATAAGGAGTCAAAGCCATACAATGCTATTGCTGTGATAAACTGGGCCATATATCATGGAAAGGTCCAAGAAACAGATCAGATGTAAATGCAACATTGCCTATAGTCTACATACTGGTTGAAGGGGAAAGGTGTTAAGCTTTCACTTACTCTGGCTGCTCTCAGTTGATTGTTAGTGCAAAGCAATGATGGTTGTGGTCCAGAAAGCACATAGATATGGAGACAATCGGTGGCAGAATACAGGTGTGCTGTGGTGTCAGTACCATTAATATCTGCACAGACAGTGGCAACTCAGCCAAGATCGATGTCTTTGTGGTGCATGACAATCCTCTACACTTTGACTTACTTGCTGGAATAGATGCAATAACTGCATTAGGTGGCATCCATATCATGCAGACTGGATCTGTACAGTTCTGCAGCAAAGAAACAACATGTGTAGCAATCCCAGTTGACCAACCTGACTTTTCTATGGAATTCAACCACCAGCAAAGGATCTGAACTGCAAAATGGAAGTGGATGGCAGGTGTAGTACCAGCTCAGTTATGCAAAAGGGTTTTGGAGTACCCCATTTCAAAAGTTGTTAGAGATGCCTATAAACAAGAGCTCCTGACATGGATCACCAATCTGGAGACATTCAATAGTTTAGTGCCATTAATGGCTATCATGCAGCACAACAAAGGAAAGGTGTGTCCAGTGATGGACTATCATGAGCTCAACAAACACATTGATGTGTTCACTGCAAATGCAAACGTTTGTTCAGCCAAATTGCGAGAGTATTGCCAACAAGGAGAAAATCTGGCCATACTTGACTTGTGAAAAGCATATCTTCAAGTACACATACATGATTCACTGTGGCCATAATGAACTGTGATGATCAAGGGGAAGTGGTTTTGCCTAATGCAGTTGGGATTCAGCCTCAAAATTGCATGTCTAGTCATGAAGTCCATTATTGACACTATGTGGTTACAGGAGGAGCAACATTGGCATACATTGACGATGTGTATTTCAATGGGAGCACCATGTCTGCAGAATATGTCAGGGTAAAATTGGCCCAGTATGAGCGGATGCCCAAAGACCCAAAAAGTTTGAGGGATGGGGCTCACATGCTTGGATTGGAAGTCTGTGAGGAGCATAACACTCTGCAGTGGATACAGGGAAGTGTGATCCCAAATGTTTCTTATGTTATGACTTGGTGGAACATCTCACTATGCAAGAAGCTAGTGGAGCATCTCACCATGGTGGATGTGTGGGGTGACTGGGTTCATCAAGCAGCAGGCACATGCAATCACAAAGAGATGGGATAACCATGTTGATGACATTCTCCTGAAGCAGGTGGTGAAGGAAAGCGTGAACAGAGAGCAACAGGAAGATCCTGCCTAGGGCAACAGTTATGTACATATCACTGGTTGTCTAATACCCTCACTGGCAAATCTAGGGTGCGTACCAAAGCAGGGAGTGAGATGTTGGCACAAAGAAGGTTGAGCATAATGCTGAAAGTGGTCCAAGAATGTAAGCTGTCTGTTGACATGATGCTGGTCATGTCAAACTACAACATTTGAGACAAGATGACTTGTGTATTCCAAACATGGCTTGATATGGCCAAAAAGGGAGTTGAAACGGTGCAGCATGTCTATGCTGCTTCACTCGATAACATGAGTACCAATCAGATAATGGAACTACATCAACACAGTGGACATCCAGAAGTACAATGTAGCACATTTTGTGAGAAGAGTTTTTACTTCCGTGACAAAAGCCATGGGAAAAAATAAGCCATTGGGACCCGTGCTGATTGCACAATGATAGATTCTGTGCAGTCCACTGGAAAAAGAGCAGTCAAGGAGGGAATAGTACTTGATAGTAGCTTGGCATAGATATCACTCAATACTGTAGTAGTCATTACCTGACACTAACAGATTGTGGCCATGACACTGTGGATAAAGGCGTTGGTTAGATCCAGTGACAGGACCCAAAGAGTGTGAGTTCAATACCCAATTAAGGCAGTGGAGAACTTTCAGAGGGAAATTAACAGGAGATAACTGATAACCATTAAAAAATGGCACGTGGAATTAGAACAGTCTACCCTAGTGAGCGAAATAAAGGGTTCAGTTCGACATTCCAACCACCTGAAGAAGGCCGGAGTGTACAACAGCCGAAACATTGTAATAAATATGGCGACAAAGATGAGGACAATAGTCCGAATAATGTAAATAATGTACATAACACCTCATCTCAGAAATATAGACAGATACTGATGTTTTTCCATGTTTTTCAGCTGGAGTTCTGTGTTCTGTGAGAGGGAACCACCACATAAGAGACTCACAGCCAATGAAACCATATTCTGCAACAGGGAATTCCAGGCTTTTACTAATGGACGGGATAGGCATTTGCGATTCTGATGCTTGCATATCTCTACAGGAAATGAAATAAATGAGCAGTGTTACAGAAGTGTCAAGAGGATTGTGGTCAGTATGGAGTGTAGTGTTGAAGAGGTCATCTACCAGTACAATGTAACCCCCAAAGATGACATTTCACCATTGTGCCCTCAAATCAAGTCTACAGATACAAGGCTCAGCTTAAAGGGATTGATTCAGTACCTCTAATGATGTGTACAAGGTGGGAGATCCTGTGTAGGTAAAGACCCCACACAACAGGTGTACAACTTTCAGAAAGAGACAAATTACTGACTTGTTAGTCCGCAATCAGTTTTAGTGGAGAGAATGCCCAGTCAGGTTAGGGAACTTCATCCTTCCTTGAGTTCATTATCTTCAACAGTAGTGAAGATATGTCCAACAATAAGGATAAAATCTTTGCATGTGTGGAGAGGCCAGATGGTCCCATGGAGGAAGAATCACATGGGGATGAGGTGGAGGAAAAAAAACCAGTTCCACTTTGGAGAAACACTTGACGAAAGAGACTCACTCCAAGCCAATAGATTAAATTTAATATTTCCATACGCAAAATACTTTGCTGTAGTTTAAACTGAATTTAAATTGATTGGAAGGAGTTTTTTTTGTTTTTTTTTTTTTAAAAAAAACAAAACAAAAAAAATCACTAAAATGGTTGATTTTAGCCATATTTACAAGTCTCTTGCACAATGTAATTCTCTTTATTAAAATATCTTTCAAAAATGAAACATACTTTTACGAAACTTTGATGAAGATTAGCAGATTAAAAATTTAATCAGTCTGTTTTGAAATTCAGTTTAGTTCAAAATATCACCAAAAAGCATTTTTTTTTTGTTTTTATCACAGAGGTGAGTGTTTCTATGAGTCATTGACAACTCTATAGACAGCCTGATGTTTGGGAAAGTGAAGTAATTTTTTCTGTGAGGGTACATATCCGTAAAAATTACTTTGGGGATATAATACAAGTGCAATCCAGTAACCTTAAAAATCTACAAAAGTATTCAAAGTAATCTAATGTTTTATTGAATTTCAGGTATTTTGGCTTTAAATTTACTATAGTTACCACTCTTATTTTCCAATAAGGTTTTGTATGGATATCCGTACTTACAAAAGTCATCATGTTCATACACACAAAAAGCATTAAAAATTACTTATAAAATATTGGACAGAGGCTGAAGAAATGTAATTTAAATTTTAATGGTTCTAAAAAGGATTAAAAATATAATTTAATAATCAAAAAAATCTTTTGGGCCTTCCTCTTAATAATAAAGATTTTGATGATAAGACAATGTTTGGGGGTATTTTCTTATCATTTAACAAATCTTTAGAAGTACCTAAATAAATATATATATATATATATATATATATATATATATAAGTGGCCACTCATCTACAAAGATACCCGTCTAGTAGGGCACCTAGCCAATCCTTAATTCACACACTCACTCAGGCACATTTATGTTTGTACAACACCCACAGAGCCCATCTGTAGTTTATGCTGCAACTATGCTTAGCAGACCTTAGTTACAGTTTCTGGGAGAAAGCATGTTATCGCGTGTGATCAACAATCTGAACAAGACCAGCACACTCAAATCCTCGGTCACGATGACTTTTGACTGTGCTAGGATAGCTATTGACAGTCCCCCAAGTGTTCTGTCTACTCAGTTTCACTTACAAGGCTTGAGTCAGTGGTATGGTTTTCAGGCACTTTCCAAAGGAGCCGCATGCCAGGATCATCTCTCTCCAGACCAATAAGATCAGGTCTCCTTCCCGACAAATCAACTGTGGTGAGAAGTGAACCCAGATCTCATGGTCAGAAAGCGAACGTTCTAACCACTCGGCCATATGTGTATGTTTGTTTTCTTAACTTTAGGTATAGGGGAGAGAGAAATACTAACTATATCAAATTCTGTATATATCTTTATCTATATGCATTAACTGACAGCAACAAAAATTGTGCTTTTCACTGGTTAACTAAGCAGTCTTTATAAAGTAAAGTGATTAATATTAAAAATACAGATCATTAATGAGTAAATAAAATGTTCAAATTTATCTTGCCAATTCAGAAATAGTATCCACTTATTGGTTGGTAAAATAGTAAAAGCATTAAAAAAATTTATTATCTAACATCCTAACAAGTGGATACCATTTCTGTGAAACTATATTGGGAAGTTTTAACATTTCATTTGCCTACCTTAACTGATATATATATATATATATATATATATATATATATATATATAGATAGATAGATAGATAGATAGATAGATAGAGGAAGAAAGAATTAGATATACCTGTATGCAAATATATGCATTACATTTTTGTAGGGGATAAATATAGGTTGGCAATGCGCACACACACACACACACACAATGCGTGCTTGGTATTTGAGAACACTGTGAAATATTTTCAATAACTATTGATTTAAATTGATATCATGAGCTTTTATATAGTAAACAGGATTATTAGATATGAATGAAAAGTATAATGTTCTGACTACAGTTAAAAGATTAAGTATTTAAAGGAGACAATAAGAGAAAATGGTATTTTTGGTTCAATGATATTATTGAAACTTAATGGATGTAGTAATCAATAACATGCAATGTCCAAAGCAAGAATATTGGACAAGAGAAAACAGTATAATAAATACAATCAAACATTCATTAAAACTCCTTTTTGCTGTAATGGAAAAGCACAAATATTGAAACAGTGGACAGCATTTCAAACAGGTTAATCAACATGTTATTCACTGCACAATCAGCTCGTACGAAAATAGAGTGTGTGTGCAGTGAATAAATTTCTTGTATGTAGCACCATCAGTCCCTGTAGAAAGTTCTTTTGTTAAGCAATGTAGAGATTATTTTTCTATGAAAGAAATTCTAATGCAAAAGATGGAATGCTAAGAATTCGAAAACAATTTATCTTTGAAAGAGGACAATGTAGTGGTAACTTAACCTGAAGAATGAGGCAATAAGATTTTACTGGAATCCTCGTGTTTTGATTGGTTTGTGTTTTACACCTTATCAAACTTTGTAGGCTATTTAAAGCCAGAAAATATTCTTAGACTAAGAATTTTGGGAGATAATTATTTACTCATACAAGTTCTACTAATTAACCCATATTTGGAGGAAAGAAGAGCTGGATTCATATTTTTCCACAGGTATTTGCTTGTAAGTGAATATAAAGAACTCAACTGGAATTGGAACTTGGCTCTTCGATTTCTAATTCCGAGATATTATCTACTACATCCCCCACACATCAAAGCTTACAGCTCCTGGTATTCGCAAGTAGTCACCTATCTAGCTACTGACCAGGCTCAATATTACTTAACTTAGGTGATCTTGCAAGAACCATCGTTTCAATGTGATATGGCCATGAGCCTGGAATCTATTGATTGGTTGTTTTTCATGGCTTATTAAGCTTTTGTAGGTTGCTTAAAGGCAAAAATATTTTTAGATTGTAAGTATTTTTTTTGGAGATAATGATTTACTGATACAAACCCTAATTAGTACATAGCTGAGGCAAGAAGAGGCAGATTTATATCTTTCTCAATTTTATTTGCTCAGAAGTGAATATAACAGACATCACTGAAACTTGGTTTGTATTTAAATACAATTTAAAATAACTTGATTATATATAATTTATTCAAAAATTATAACATAAAATGTTATAACATCACTACAAAAATAGCCATTTTGTTTCAACACTTCTGGTGTCTTCTCAAGTGATGATGTTGAATGTAGAATAAACTCTTATTATTCACCAAAAGTGTTGAAACAAAATGGCTATTTTTTTAGTGATGTTATAACATGTTTATGTTATAATTTTTGAATAAATAATATTTACTCTACTCTGTATTGAGCACTCTTAAGAATAATATTTTTGGTTATTGGAATTTTATTCTGTCTACTCCAATCCTATAGTTGGATATAATGCATAAAAAAGTATCTAAAGTGAGTGAAAACTTCTTATAAACATTATTATACAGTCATATGGACAAATTTTATATGAAAAAAACACATCTGAATCAGTAAATAAATGTGCTTAAATTAAAAGTAAATGAAAAGTTTCCATGTATATGTATTTAGAGATATCAAAGACTAAATAAATTTTTTTACATCTAACATTTTATCCCAAAAACGAAAGAAAAACATTCTGCAAGTTTTTCTTTTTCACTTTTAGACAACCAAATGTAAAGTTTCATCTTTTAATTTATGGCAATAAGACAAACATTTCAGCTCAAAAGAGCAATGCTAAAAGAAAGCTTGATTAATTTCTGGGACAAATCAACACCTGGCATTTAGACTAAATAATTCTGATAGCTGAAAAATTAAGAGTTACTTTGAAAAATGAAACTATGAACTGGAATATTTTCCATTTCTAAATTTCTTGTAGAAGGGATAAGAAAACAATGAAATGTCAGAGGGATTTCCATCTTATTTAAAAAACAAGACGTTATTTTATTACAGTCTATATAATAGACTAATAAAATCTCGCTTTTTTATTACTTGAGTTAACTACCTACTACTAAGCTTGTCTTTACCTATTTGTGTGTGTTTGTATGATATAATGATAAAATAGTTTTAAGGTATGGCATACTTATAGGTAAAAGTCCTCAATATCAGAGACATAGTGTAGGTAAACATACAATTGGGAACTGAGATCAATCCCAAGTGGCAACAGTCCATTTCATGCTCAAATGCAATAAGGCCTCATTGACTGATATACATAGATTGTCAAGCCACCACACAATACATATATCTTGAAGATTGCATTCAAGCACGAGACAGACTGTTGCCACCGATGTTGACCTCAGTGTCCACTATATATATATATATATATATATATGTGTGTGTGTGTGTGTGTGTGTGTAAGTACCGCCAAATATTTACTAAAAATTAGTATACATGATGAAAAAGTGTTCCCAATTTAATAAAAACAAAGTTTTATTATAAACATTTTTATGCTATTATTAAGAGCAAAACCTAAAGAATATTTTGATTATTGAATTACATATTTGGATCCTTTTTAGAATCTACAAAATTTTCATTAAAAGTTTTTACTTTTTTGTTTCCTTCCATAAATTAGTTTGGGAAATTTTAGTGTCATTTTGTAGTGAAAAACACATTGATTTGGAAATTCTTGCAAAAAATGAGATAATTGCCAAATTGTACAGAAAATTTCAGGACTTATTCACAAGTGAATGAAATTATTTGGGGAACATTTTCTTCAGAAATCTTTTTTAACATCTGTTACCCCAACCTCTACTACTTGTCATTTTTTTTTTTTTTTTTTTAATTCATTTTATAGCACTTAATGTTTATATTAGTTATAAGCATGAGTCCTTGGAGAATTTAAAACATCAATTTTTATTTTTAACAGGATCCCCAGTTACCAAAAATCTGCTCAATAATGCAAAATAAAATGAAGATAAAACTAAGCTTTAAGTTTCTAAAAATTTTAATTATAATTCATAAAGTTTTCACTCTTAAAATTCTGTATTAATTTATAGTAAAGTAATATTATTAAGTAAAAACTATATTAACTAATCATAAATGGAAAATGTTTGCTACAATTCAGTCACCCTCAGTATTTTAAAAAGTATTTTTTGGGCGAGTATAAACATGCTAATATATATATATATATATATAAAAATATAAAAAGATAAGATATAGTTTTAAGGTATGCTATATTTATGGGTTAAGAGCTCAATATAATGAACAGAGCACATAAAAATATAAAAGTGGACATTAAATTCAACACCAGAGAGAACAGTTTTTCATGTTTAAATACAATTGTCAAGCCATATGTGTTGTATTTATCCTCAACTGTTTTTAATATATAGGTCAATGATGCATTGTAGGTTATATATATATATATATACACACACACATACACAATTTGTATATATATATATTTATTTAAAAATATGATTCCAAATCGCTACATAAGAGGTCTCATGTTTCAAAACAAGAGCCAAAAACTTCAATATAATCCTTTAAATTAAATTGAGTTGAAAGTAAAACACGAGCTCCGTTCCATCTTCAAGTGAAATTTTTGTTGGAATAACGTATATCTGAAATTTATATGTTTTGTTTAAATCAAAATCCCCATCATAACAGCTATGGTGAATTAACTACAAAATTGGGTACAACATAGGTGTTTATAATAAGTAGCCTAAATAGAGATAGTTTCAAGGTGTCAAGTATAAGGGAAAGGTTATGAAGTGTCAAAAACAAACGGAAGATGTAAGTTTTTCGTCTACTTTGCTTGTCTATGGAATTTATTTATTTAAAATTTTATTTTATTAAAAGGGAATTGTGCATATAAAAAAAAGTAAACTTTCGTAACATTTGTTTTTTTTGACTTCATAAAGGGTTATCTTATATGTAACACCTTTAAAGTACTAATTTAGCTATGGATTATAAACACCCTATGTTTGCCTACCCATTTTGTAATTAATTATTCCTACTATGAATCTGATGATTGGGCTATTTGTTAAACAAGTTATATAAATTTTTTATCTAATAATTCAAACCCAAAATTTGATTGAAGATGGAATGGAGCCCATTTTACTCGTGTCTATTATTTAATTTAAAGGATTATATTGAAGTTTTCGGCTCTTGTTTTGAAACATGAGACTTCTTATGTAGCGATTTGGAATCATATTTTTAAATAAATAATTATATTTATGCTCTACTTTTTGTATCGAGCACTATTTTTAAAAAATAATAACTAAAATACTAAGGACTTTGGATTATTTACCTAACCAGTTCCTTCCTATTTTCTATATATTTTCACATACATATATATATATATATATATATATATATATACACACACACACACACACACACACATACGAAAATACATATATTTACACATACAAATCACACATTGTGTCGCACTAGCAGTGACCTTCACGTGCCTGTGTCGCAAATTACATTGCTGTCTTTACTTCACATGTTATGAAATTTGTGTTTTTCTTCTCATATTTATGGTGTAGCCTTCAATTTTGTAATGAACATGGAATTAGAAGAGCCAATGTTAAATTATGTGTTCAACTTGTGAAGTTTGCTACAGACATTGAGCATACTTCAGCAAGGTTACAGGTGCTTCAGAAGTGGAAGGACATTTCTGGAAGATGACAGGTGATCTGGAAAACCTGACACAATCATCACCTCCGGAAATGTGGAGAAAATTAATCAGCTCATGCATGATGATCGTCACAGGACAATCAACGATATTGCTGATGTTGTTGGTCTGTTGTATGGGTTTGTGTATACTAACATCTGAATTGAACATGCACATGTTGCTGCCAAATTTGTCCACTGCCTGCTGACCACTGTGTCGAAAGTACATTATGTCAAAGTCTGTCATGATCTATCGGTGTGCTGCTGATGACCCATTCTTCATGTTGAGGATCATCTCCTATGATGAGAGTTGGGTCTTTGGGTATGACCTGGAGATGAAGCAGCAGTTGACACAGTGGACCAAAAAGGCATGACAGAGTCACAGTTCAGTCAAGAGCATGCTCATTTTTTTTGACATCTACAGTATTGTGCATTGAGAATTCATTCCCCAGGCCAAGATTGTCAATTCAAAATTCCACTATAACGTTTTAAGGCATTGGATGGAAGACATTTGGCAACGCAACCAGATGGGTGTGGCACAAAGAATTGGATTCTTCACAATGACAATGTGCCCTGTCACCAAACTCTCCCCACTCATGAGTTCCATTACATCTCCAGGCTGGAAAATACAGCTCAAATTTTGCCATTTTAACACTATTGCCAAGATCGAGAATGAATCACAAATGGTCCTCAACTGAATGACAGTAAATGACATCCAGGCCAGAATTCACACACACACACATATATATATATATATATATATATATATATATATATAAAGCGTGTGTAAATCATGTATGTATAAATAGCCGAGAAAAATAACAGCACATGTGGCCTGACGATTGCATATAGCATGAAACAGACTGTCGCCTCTAAGTGTTGACTTTTATATTTACACACGCTCTATCTCTGATATTGAGCACTTTATCCCATAAATACAGCACACCTTAAGACTATATTTCTTCATATATATATATATATATATATATATATATATATATATATATATACACACACATTTAAGTGATTTATACTACAATAAACAGTTTAACATAAAATTAGTGGTAGAATCCAAGCTTGTTCTCACCTCAATAATAAAGATTCACTTTTGGTATCTTTCTTACAAAACTTGGAAGCAAAAATATGTTAACATTTTTACCATTCATTCATGCATTGAATACTGTTGCAATATCTGGTCTGATGCTCATGCTATCCATCGCAAGATGATTGACAAAATCCTGACTTGGCATCTTGACTTCAGTTACTTTCTCACCAATGTGATATGGCTACCTTCTAACTTTTTTACAAATATTTTCATGCTAACTTTTCTGACAAGCTTTTTTCCTTGGTGTTCCGACTGCATGAATTTAAGCATGATACTTGATTGGCATCTGGGTCCTACTGTTGAAATAGTTAAATGTAACCGCCATTTCTGCTTCAACAGTTTTTCTTGCACTTCCCACCTGTGCAACTCCTTTCCATTTACTTGCTTCCCTGATAACTAGAATCTTCAAAAATTTAAATGCAATGTCAATTGCTATTTTCTATCATCTTGAATACTGTTCATCTTTAATCCTTTCCTCAGTACCCCCATAACCAGTCTTTTCTCTCACCTTCACTCTCTGTAACCCCCTGTGTACTAGTGGAATTCTTGCCTTGGTTGGGTGAAATGATTTAAAAAAAAAAAAAAAAAAAAAAAAAAGAAATATATGAAATGATTAGCGGTTGCTAGCTGAATTAATAATATATATTTCATATTACTATAAAGATTATTTTTAGTGTGTTACATATGTTTGAGTTACTATCTACTAAAAATAATGCTAATAGTAATAAGAAATAATGTCAGATAAACATTTCATTCAAAATATATATTTCTTATTAGTAGAAATGTTAATTTTAGTGTATACACATGTTTGAGTCATTATCCCCTTTTTTTTTTACTTTATTAAACAGTGAAATTAATAGCAACTGGCCAAAATTGAGAAATCCTAAAAAAAATTTCTGCCTCTAACAGGAACTGAACCTGCCTCCTTTTTTTCACCTTAAATGAGAAACTGAAGCTAGAAAGTATAAATTAGTAGAAGTAATAATAATAATAACCCCCCCCCCCCACCGCCAAAAAAAACCCTTTCCTTAACAGGTAATTCTGAGTTTGTCCTGTTAGTCTGGCTCTGTGGCCAAACTGGCTTAAATAATGGTTTCCAAGGTAAAAAAAGGGGATGCAGTTTCAATTCCTGTCAGAAGCACAATTTTTCTTCAGTGGGATTTCTCAGTTTATGTTGGTTATTAATTTCACGGTTTTATTAAATAACAAACAGAGGTAACAACTCAAGCACATGTACATACTAAAATAATTTTTACAGTATTAAGAAATTAAGGATTTTTTATCCATCCTTAAAAAAAACAAAAAAAAACAAAAAAAAAAAAACTACATTTCTAGTACAAAGAACATTTACATATAAAGCTGAATCTTAGAGGTGTAGATTATGCCTGAAAGAAAACACATACAGAAATAGAATTTCACTACTAATTAATTTTATTTGCAAATAATCCTAAAATAAATTCTCTAAATAGAAAATGACTTTTCATCAAATTTAACATTCCATCTTTGGCAGTCTTTTATCAGAACACAAGTAAAAAATAATAAATTTGTCATAACTTTCAAATGAAGAGGAAATATTTTGAGTTACATAATACAAAAGAGGAAATGGATAAAAAAATAAGGCCTCCATCAAAAGCACACTTACAGACATAAATTCCATTCAATAATGATGCATATAAATTTGCATATGCATTTAATCTAATCCTACTTAAAAGAATTAAAGAATAAGCATGTGGTCAAGTGGTTAAAGCATTAGAATTCTAGTCATGAGATCTATGTTCAAATCTTACCATGGTCAATTTGTCAAGGAGATGACTTCATGATATTGGCCTGGGGGAGATGATCAGTGCATGTGGTACTGTCAGAAAATGCATGAAAATAATACCATGGGTTGACCCAAACTTTGTGATTGAATATGGATATATAAAACTCTTTGAAATGGATCAATGGCTGTGTTAGCTTGAATTCACAAGTTATCATGAATGAATGTTTGACAGCACTGGTCTTGTCCAATGATGGATAATTTGGGCAGGTTGATTTTCTACATTCTTTAGAAAAACAACATTGCACTCTGTGTTAAAGCTGGAGTTTTATGTGATAAGTATTAACCTCAAAAATTAGATTCATAGCTTTTACCAATCTTTGAGCATTTTATTTTTAAAAACCATCTGAAAAAAAAATGTACAGAAATACCTAATTTCCACAGGTTTTTTGTTACAAACTGACTATTTCAAGAATAAATCCAAATAAAAGTTCATATTTATTTGTATTAGATACATTGAATGAAAAACATATTCAAACCAGAATTCTATTTATAAATCATCACAAGCTAAATATGCAATTTTTATTTATTTTTTTTTTTATAGTCTTACTTATCAAATAGAATAAGAAAAATTGTAAAAGATTATAAAAAAAAGCTACTCAACAAATAAGATTTGTTAGATTGTAATTAATAAAAAAAAATAGGTAAAAGTATATATAACACCATAATACTTCAAGGTAAAAATTTGAAGCTTGCATTGTTTATTGAAAATTACAGTAAAACTACTTCACTGTATAACATATTACATAATAATATAGATAAATTGTTCAGTATAATTTACCTTTGAAGTAAATGAAGGTTTTATTTGAGGGTACAATGATTTAGTAATAATGTGTTTGTGTCATGCATCTTTTCCATATATAATTTGTAAATCTTCATTAATTTTTTGCATTTTATAAGGCTGTGCTATAAGGCTTTCACTGATCACCTGAATTAAATTCTAACACTACGATTTTGAACCTAAACTTAATCTTTACACTCGTTTCCTCTAAAAATTGTAAGGATTTCAGAAAAAAAGTACATCATTAATTATCAAACCCCAACTTTCAATTGAGTGCAATACCATGGTTCCAAAATCGACCTACCCTACTGATCATGCCAAATTATGCACTCTCTCTCTCAGAAAATTCCAGTTAGGTCTGCTCAGCCTAGTTGCACTATATGTCACAGGTTAGCTCTGTGGGTGTTGAAGAAATAAAATATGCCTGAGGAGATATTGGCAACAGGGATTAGTTAACCATCTATAGAGACCCTATGTGAAAAGTATATTTGATGAAATAAAATTATATAGAAATCATCGATAATAAGTGATAAGCTGGAAACATTAAACCAGTTAAGACAAATTAAAATCGCTAATATATTAATTTTTGTTCTTGTGAATTTTATTTCATAAAATGGAGGTGCTCTTCAAGAATGGTTTTAAAACTGTGTCATCAACCATTTTCTTTGGGGGTATCCTCTATCCATTTCTTTATTTTCACTCCCTAAACCTACCCCATGTACCAAAAGCAGGAAATAAAGTAGAACTGTGAAATGGAGAAATATAAATGCCCAGCAGCAAAATAGCCAAAGGCAAACATTTTCGTGGGCCCTTTCTTGAAGCACTCTCATCCAAAAATGTCCAAATTTTTTCTCATGTAAACATGTTCCCAAAGTGCAAAGAAGATATTTACAATTAAATATGCCAATGTACACAAACACATATTGTATTAAGTATGCCAGTATATATACACACAGATTATATATGATGAAGGAACAAATAGGAAACTTTTCTTTTATTTATCCTTCTGTCAGATTCTGATCTACATTTGATCATTAATATATATATATATATATATATATATTTATATATATATATATATATATATATATATATATATATATTAATGATCAAATGTGTGTGTGTGTGTGTGTGTGTGAGGGATATCACACACATGGGGTGAAATGGGTAAATTATCAATAATTTGACCCATATATATATATATATATATATATATATATATATTATATTATATATATATATATGTGAACATAAGAACATGTTCTTATAGCATGAACAAGTCCTTTGCATAAAAATTTTCAAAGAAAGAATGGTTTGGGCTAATGAGGTCTTCAGGTACAGTTAAAAAAAAAAACAATTAAAATAAGCATAATTA
Organism: Acanthosepion pharaonis; assembly: GCA_903632075.3. Classification (NCBI taxonomy): domain Eukaryota; kingdom Metazoa; phylum Mollusca; class Cephalopoda; order Sepiida; family Sepiidae; genus Acanthosepion; species Acanthosepion pharaonis. Next base: position 9,985 of record CAHIKZ030001263.1, on the reverse strand, counting down.
TTTAGAATTTGTTAACAATTTGAACACCAAGGACACAAAAAAATGTGTATTCATTATCACTACTCTTACTGTACTTTGTTACATGGAAAGGTTCCAGCTAAATGCCTTCATGCATTATAGATATGGAAATACACATGCATGCACACACACACACACACACACAAAGAGACACGTTTCCTTACACACACACACACATTATATATATATATATATATATATATATATATATATATATATATATATATATATAAAGAAAAAATGCATGATAAAGTGGAAAATTTTTTTTATGTGATGTGTTTTGTCCTTTAGGACTTCATGGGACTAAAGTGATGCTTACATTCATGTGATTATATATATAAATTTTTTTCAACTTGATAGACTTTCCTAAAATAGTTCTAATATCCCAAAAAATTATATGCACACACACACACACACACACACATACATATATATATATATATATATATATATATATATATATATATATTATTTTTAATTTATTTTGTTTAAACATTATTTTTGATGGATGCTCATATTTGAGTAGAAGCTCTGTTTTTTAATTAAACAGTATTTTTTATCCAACTACATCTACCGGCCGGAATATTTGAGAAATCTTTTCAGAAAAATATAAGTCCTCTGGCAGGATATGAACCTGCATCCCCTATGGGGAACCATATATTAAAAGAAAAAGAAAATAAAAACAACATGTATGCACAAAATTAAAAAGAAAAAAATGATAATTGACCCATTTTACCCCATGTGCGTGTGTGAGATATCCCTCACACATATATATATATATATATATATATATATATATATATATATATATATATCTCCACACACACACAGAGTGCGATGGGTAAACTGTCGCCATTTGATAATTTTTTTAATTGTCTGTCAACTGCACAGGAGTTAGTTTGACACAGTCTGTGAGAAAAAGAGAACCATGACACAACAATTCCCTCCACCAGAAATTTGAAAACGGCATACTGTTCTGCTTGGTATTAGTGACAGAAGCTCCAATACAAGCATTTTGGAGTGTTTGGGTGTCAACCTGAGGACAGTACAGAGGATTCAGAAAGATTCGGATAAGTCTGATGGTGATTATAAAAATGCAGCAGCTCAGAAAACTCACTCTGATCATTTGGATAAGAGGAGAACACCCAAATTTGTTGGTGAGGGCCGCAGACACAACACAAAGGCCTACATCAAGTGCCTCAAGGAGGTACTGCTGGGTCAATAGGTTAGCTGCTGGAACACCCTATCTCTGGCAACAGAATTCTGTACCATGCCACACAAGCAGGAGAAACCAGTCATGGCTGTCAGACAATTTCTGTGACCACATCACTCCTTACATCTGGTCACCGAACTCCCCAGACTGTAACCTCCTTGATTATTATGTGTAAGGTGCATTTGTGTGAGAGACCAGCAAAACTTCTTGTATCACTAAAGATGAACTGAAGGCAAGGATTATGGTGGCAATCCCCAACTGAAAGGAGATCATCCAGAAGAGATGCAGGAGACTGTGGTTGAAACCAATAACAATTTAACTGAATAAATTTACTCTTTAGTATTTCAAGATATTTTTGTGTAATTTCATCCATCGCACACACACACTATATATATATATATATATATATATATGTGTGTGTGTGTGTGTGTGTCTGCATACAGGAGTTAAAAATAGTGGATAAAATCCAACAGAATGATTGAATGAGTACAAGTAGGAAATCTTTATAAAATCGATATGTTATCTAATTTCCTGATGAACTCATTTTTATGTGTTGTGTCCTTTCAAAATGTGGACAATCATGACTCCACAACTTCCTATCACTTGTAATTCTAAGCCATGTTTTTTTGTCGTCCCTTTCAACACCCACTCCATCATCCATTCATATAAGGTGGCCTGCTACCTTCCCCTGTCCATTTTGCCTTCGATATGTCCAGTGAGTATCAAATTCTCCAGCCTTCTTTCTCATGTTTTCAAGAAATTTTAATTGTCTCTTTCTGATTCCTTGTATAAGTGTCCTTTTTCCATTTTTCTTAAACCTTCATGGTATTCTTGCGTCCATACATGCCATCTATTGCATTCTCAGCATCTTTCTGTAGAACCACATTTCTGCTGAGTCCAATTTTCTCTTCAACTGAGTAGGTTGTCCAGCATTACCTTGCACCTTTTTTTTTTCACACATACACAAGAATTGAGTGCCATTCCAGCCAGTATGGCGTTTATATAACATGTATATAATGCATTAAAAATTTCCTTTCTCTGCCATGCGCTCATAGCCTCTGACTGATGCCAAATTGGTTAAGTTTCGATCCCGGCTTGAAGTAATTGGATATCTAGCTATACTGATGAGTTGTGATACAGTGAAACAGGCTGTCTGTGTATGTATATATATATATGTAAAATGTATATGTTTGGTGGAGTGTTATCTTTGGGTAGATGTCTATCTCATAATTGAGAATGTTTAAAAATAAATGG
>CAHIKZ030001263.1:0-2500 GCA_903632075.3 Acanthosepion pharaonis | reverse complement strand
TGATTTTTATCCTCCTTAGGTTTACCCATGATTACCTAGTTTTTCATATATATATATATATATATATATATATATATATATATATATATATACACACACACACACACAGAGTGAAAATTCATAATTTCATGTATATCATAATATCTGATATTTTATCCTTTCACTAAACTTTTCTCTGTATCAGTGGATTGCCAAATCTATCACTTAATACAGTCTAATCTTCATCTTTTAAATTTCCTTGCTTTAAAAATGTTCATAATTTTCATTTTACTTTTCTGATAAGGTTTATTATGTAGTAAGCTTTACTTAACTCTGGCACAAGGCTACATGTATACGACATCCAGTGATGGTCAAACTCATTACTCTCACTCACTACAGTGAACCAGACAAGCTGAGGGGTCCACTTCTCTTAAAAAAAGTTTCACAATTTTTATTATTTTTTTTTCCTATTTCTTCACATATCACTCAGTGAATTTTTCTCATGAGAAAGTTCCTTTTTGAACCCCCCCCCCACTTATTCAAAATTTGTCCTTTCTTTAATAAAACAGTATATATGTTAAGAGTACCTTTCCATATGTTCACTTTCTTTTCCTTCCAATTTATTTTGCTGACTAGTATTTCTTCTCTTCTTAAAAATGTATCATTCTTTTAGACTGTTCCTTTCTGATGTACTTCTGTTTCCTTTCCCCCCTCATAAAAATTTTACAAATACACACATTCTTTTTTCCTATGAAATTATTTGTCATCCTGTCATAGAATATCTTCTTACACCCTATATATTTACTTTCTCACTTCCCCCCACCCACTTTAAACAAAGAATTTCCACCCCTTTTCTTTATTTTATACTCTTCTAACAATTTCTGCCCAATGTCCACCATTTTTTTCCAGTCTTTCCTTCTCTCTTTTTACAAAAGAGCTACAATTATTGATAAGAGCTTAAGATATCTGTACTTTTTACTTGACTACTCTAGGGATTAACTCCCAATCATTTCTCTTCCCTAGAAATAAATCTTGTAAGGTGATATATTGTCCAGCCTAACTTCCTGCAGTAAGATAGTGGTCCATAAAGTAAAGAAGCTATGAAAGAAGATAAAACATGAAGATAGAACAATAACAGCACAAAAAAAGAAAGAAATGTGAACATGAAGGACAAGATGAAGAATACAAAAAGATAATTTTGAAAAATAAAAACTATATATAAGCAGTAGCAGCAGTAGCCATAGTCAGAGTGGCCACAGCAGCAGAGGCAGTAAAAGAAGCTCAAAGTTGGGTGCAGAGAAAAGTAATGGAAAGAGGAAGTGGACAGTGGAAGTGGACTGTGGTGATAGGATCAGGTGAAGCATAGAAGTGGTAGCAATGATAGTGGTGGTCAGAAAAATGAAGAAAAAATGAAAAGGGGAAGAGTGGAAGGTGAGAGTAGTGGTGATTTGCTGGGAAGTGATGGGGTGAGGTTGATTAGAAAAGTAGTAGCAGTGGTGGTCAGAAAAATGAAGAGTAAAACAAGAGGGTGGTTGCAGTAGAGGTAGTGGGTGTCTGAAGGGGAGAGTAATGGGAGTTGAGAAAGAAATAGAACAGGTGGAAGAGAGAGGAGGAGAAGGGAGTGGTCAAAGAAGGGATGTAAAAAGGAGTAATTTTGAAGTTTTTTTTTCTTTTTCTTTTACATTTTTATTGCTGTACAGAAACTTAAATGTAGAGATGAAGGGGTGTAGTTCAATGAAGAAAGGGTGAAAAAGAAAGAAAAAAATGAAGAGTACCCCTCTCTTTCTTTATTCTAACTCCTCTACCCCCACCCAGCTCTTGCCATCATCACTATTGTAAAAAAAAAAAAAAAAAAAAAAAAATGAAAAAGTTAAAAATAGAGAATATAAAGTACTAAGTAAACAATCAATGAATAAAAAATAAAGAAAGGCTTGCAGTAAACATGAAAAAATAATTATATATATCTCAAATGGCATTTTTACAATTACATTTTTTTTGTTACATACTTCTTGCCCATCAAAAAATTTTAAAATATGAATGAGAAAATATCTCCCTCCTTTAATTTGCAATCACAGTTTTCAAGCTTCATCTTGACAGGCCTTCACAAATTCTGTTATATGTATATAATAGACTTCCACTCAAATGTACAAACCCGTAAGAACATAAGTAAAATTGATTAAATACAATCACACATAATCATAAGTGAAATATAAACACAGCCTGCAAATAATAGATACAAATATGCCTCTACAGCTATAAAAACTTATGTGCTGTTTACCTCTATACATGCAGGTAGATATACACACTTAAAATTCACTCTAAAAATAAAAAAAAATAAATAAATAGAAATAAGAAAATAAAAACTCTACATTGATGAGTGGATGCTGAAAAGTTCTCCATCTGAACAAGAAAGGACTCAAAATTAAATAAATAACCTAATCTGATCAGACCAATTGTTTGACTACACCAATTTCAAAGTTATTTCTGCAGTCATTAAACTTTCTGATATTTAAATTCATTT